>KE560698.1:0-19808 GCA_000442015.1 Rozella allomycis CSF55 | reverse complement strand
TTGATGTGGCAGGTAAAATTAAGACATTAACGATATAAATGTCAGATTACTGAAAGCAAGGCATACATATACTTTTCTAGCGTATTGTGGCCTGAATTTCAATGGTATCATTTAGCGTGGATTATATTAAAGTATCAAATGAGCTTATCAAAACTGATAGCGGACAGTTTTATGCAATCGTCATAGTATTATGTAAATAAATTAATGTTCTGTACACTTAAAACCGTTCACTTGAGTGTGTTAAATGAAACGGCAGTTATTGTACAATATTTCTTGAAGAAATCTAATAGAGAGTCTGTAAGCTATGAAAGAACAAAAGGCCCTTGTCAATCTTCTACTTTATTTGTGAAATAAAAATTCCAAATTTCAGTAAATAACAAAATTTCAAAGTTATGGTCTCAATTTTTAGTCTAGTTTACATCACATTGCCCTTCGAATGCAATCATAGATAGCCCTCATGGATTTTGCGATTTTGTGTCGACGCGATTTTGTGTCGACATCTTCGTGGCCATAAAAATAATGATCGAAGACGATCTATCTTCTTTAGTCGCATATCTCCTGCGAATAAGTCTAAAATAGAAATTTCATTTATTAATAGTACAATTTTGCAAATTCGCTTTATAATTCATGTTCCTAAGCCTCTTCGTTTTTGTCGAATAACTGATACAACTGGATCTACAATGCCATTGTTCTCTAACCCTAATCCCGTTCCTGGAACCCAACCTAGCTTTTGAAGGAGTTTATTTCCTTTATTAGTTTCGTCAAGAGGATTAGAATTTTCACCTACGACCTTTCCATGCTCTATTAGAAATTAATATTTAATAATACCAAGTTTAGGTGGATTAGTTTTTACCTTGGTATTTACGTTATCGTTTCTTAATCTGTCTAGAATTTGTTGGNAAGAGGATTAGAATTTTCACCTACGACCTTTCCATGCTCTATTAGAAATTTATATTTAATAATACCAAGTTTAGGTGGATTAGTCTTAACTTTGGTATTTACGTTATCGTTTCTTAATCTTTCTAGAATTTGTTGAACCTGATCAATGTCTTTTGGAATACACGATGCAGATGTTTTTGTAAGGACAAGAAATCTGGTCTTTCCATTACCGCTATGATGTGCGTTTAACTTGTAACAGTTCGCTAAATACCCAAAATCTCGCCGATTTTGTTTTGGCATTGGCGGCAATGCAAAGCTGTCTCCATGAATAATATATATTTACCAATGGTCTTCTTTCCTTGCGAGGAAAGCAATGATGCTCCTGTTTATTTGATCAACATCAAATGCACATTTTTTTAGTTTCTTCATGTGCTTTGGCTTCGTTCCCTTTTTCTTTTTTGTCTGTTTATTGTTTCCAATAGCCTTTGAATTATGAATAAAACTATTGGCCAAAGTTATAGATCTTTCAAAATCTTCCTCAGAATCAGTGTCACTTGAAACTATAACATCACTATTTAATTCGCCGTGCTGTAAGGCTTCTTGTAGTTTCTCTATATCAACATCTGACGCATTCTGTCTTAATGTAAAATGTACAAAATACATCTATGTAGTCTTTGTATGTCTCTGATTCAGAACTATGACTTTCTGAACTGCTAGAAATACGTATAAAATCTTCCATTACAAAATCCGAATTTTCCAAAAACCATCATAGATCTGTTTCTAAATATATCACTTTGGACAAATTATATGATGATACCTGAAGATGAAACAGGAGAAATCTTACAAGTGTCCAATGTTTTATAGTCATATACGGACAAATATTATCCTCTTTGTCGTTTTTCAAACAACATTGGAAGCACAAAAACAAACAGACAATTATCTAGAATCGCCAACACTTAACAATCCTGCAATACCATCTCCTACGTTGGCTCCTTTTGTTACAGCGTCGCCTTCACCGACTTTGGCGCCTTTCGTTACGCCGTCTCCCTCTCCAACACTAGCGCCGTTTGTTACACCCTCACCTTCACCAACCTTGGCTCCTTACGTCATTCCTTCGCCTTCTCCAACCCTTGCTCCTTTCGTGATTCCTTCACCGTCTCCAACACTTGCTCCTTTTGTAATTCCGTCCTCGCCTTGCCCTTCAAAATCATCTTACGTAATCCCATCTCCTTCTCCCATTCCAATCACGGCTCCTGGTGTAATTCCATCATTAGCACCGGGCGTACTTCCAGATAACTATGCTTCTCAATATCAGCACCGTAATCCGCACCCCCAAAAACAGAACAACAACTCTCAAATTAAAGGTGCTTCAACCAACCATGGCAAACAATATAACGGTGATGATTGGCAAAGCGAAGCGCTTGTATCTAATGTGGCAAATACTCAGGGAAAACAGGCTAGCGTTAATTCCCAAAGCAATGAAAATGTTGCAACAAAAGGGAATCCTCAACCAGGAACGACAACCGCAAATGGTAATGATGACTCTAAGACTGATTCGACTGGTACTAATAACACGAAAGCACAGGCACCGGGAAATGTTCCTACAGTATCACCTCCCGCTAGTGAATCATCATATTCGAGTGGTAACTCTAACAATGCTTCTTCCAACGTTGTAAATGATTCCAAATCTGATCCAGATTCCAGTTCTTTAAATAGAGACCAACAAAGTTATAATCCGCCGCCGGTAAATTATAATCCAGCAGGTGAACTGGAAGATGAAGAGGATGAAGATCTTCAATCAGGAACAACAACAAATGATGCTATGGATTCGAATGATTCTAACGTATCATCGTCAGTAAATTATCCCCCACCAGCTACTAACCCTTCAGTCATAGGTGTAAACGATTCCAAATCTGGTCCTGATTCTATTTCAACTGTTAGCGATCAACAAAATCAAAGCCAGGGTTCATTAAATTCTTATCCAGTAGATGAAGTTCCAAAAGGGGATACTCAACCAGGAGCGACAACAAATAATGGTAATGATGGTGCAAGTCCAGTCACGGCGTCACCATTAGATAGTCAATCATCAAATTCAAAAGGTGGCCTCGATAATGTACCGACCAACGCTAATAAGGATAGTTCCAAGTCACCAACTAATCAAGATCCAAAGAGTGCATCTCAAAACAATCCACCCAATCAGGGTAACTCAAAGCAGAGTGGTTCTACAAACTTTCCGATAAACTTTGGGGAGTTCCGAGACGCTGTTAAGGTAATGGGGCCACAGCCAAGTGAAAATGTGTATAAAGGGTTCATAAGTGGTGCTGAAAAAGAAGGAATTCTTGATAAAACAGAATTGGCTATGTTCTTAGCGCAAATAATGTGGGAGTCAAATGGGTTAAAGTATAAGGAAGAGATTGGTTGCAGTAATGGCAGTTGTAAGACAAGGTACGGCGGTCAACCTGGAGATGCTCTATCATATCACGGAAGAGGCTACATGCAGTTATCATGGAAATACAATTACGAGGCGGCATCACAAGCATTGTTTCAAAACGATTGTTTAGTCAGAGATCCAGATTTGGTGAAGAATGACGAAAGCATATCGTGGCAAACTTCATTTTGGTATTGGAAGGAAAGAGTGCACACCAAACCTGGAGTATCAGAAGGCAAATTCGGTGTAACTACAATGGCCATCAATGGCGGTGAATGTACAGGAATGTTTCCTGTGGAAAATGCAAGAGAGAGATTTAGCAATTACAAGAAAATATTCGCGATATTGAAGTTGCCAGGGGCCCCAATCGAATCTGGATGTTATTGAGCGACCTTAGAATTGTAGATAGAATAAACATCAAGCAATCTTATTTTTATAATTGCTAATTTGCTATTTACTTTTGCCACAAAATTTTTGTTTTTGTCACTGTTGAATTTTTGGAAATCCCCATGGATGCCGTTTCCAAAAGGCAAGTAGCAGCTGCGTTTTTTATATTCTTACAGTCGTTAAAAATATCAGAATGTAAGAAAGAGAATGGATCCAACGATTGGTTGCTCAGATTTTCTATACTAGATGCTCTATGTTGTCTGGTCCTATATATAATGCGAATACCAAGACTTCAAAATATAACTAGTAGAAGATGGTTTCTTATTTTTACTTTACTTATAAGTGTAAATATAGGTGTTCATTATTGGTATTCTTATGAGATTAAAGTTGATTTGGTACTAACAACGCATCCTAATAAAACAGAAGAAAGAATTAATATTGATAATATTATAGGAGATAGATTAAAGGGTACTGTAGATGTACGAATATTGCCTTGGAATACTTTTGAATTTAATCCCGAAAAACGCAACTACTGTATACACGACAAGTCTTTCCCGGCTGAATCAAATATGTTTAAAATACAGGGAAAGGATAAGAAAAACTGCATTCCAATAATAACAAATGGAAAAGGGGCCTGGGAATTGATTTATTCAATTAATTCAGTAAATTACACAATGATCCTAACTGAAACTGATAATTGTATACCGCTTAGTAAGCCAGGAATATATAAGTTGGAATATATAAAAAATGAAGTAAAAATAAAGTCTAACGACGCACCTGTCACCTTGTGTCCTCAGGTCAGATTTCAGGAAACAACGGGCAATTTAGAAATTTGCGAATTAGAAAAAGATCAAGTCTCACTTCCAATTTTGTTAAAGTCTGATAATTCTCATGTTGATTTAACATTCAAATTGAAAAAACCGTCGGGTGATATTTTATTTTCGAAAGAGTTTGAAGTTGTTCCAGGTCATGTCAATAATTTGTTTCTTGATGTTGGCGATATAGATCAAGTAGGGGATTATTTGGTAGTATTAAATAAAATAATATCTGGTGAACACATTGTGGAATATGAGAAAGGGGACTCGATGTTGGTTAGAAAAATACAAGCCCCGATAGGCTCTTTTGATTGCCGAGGGGACGTTGAATTATTATTGAATGGAGATGTAAATTTGCCAATTAAGCTTAATGGATACCCTCCATTTCATTTGAACATTCAGCACGAGTCGGGCAAACAATTTTCCATTGAAACTAATGCAAATAATTATAACTATAATGTTAAGGAAAGTGGTGTGTATTTTATCAAGGAAATAAAGGATAGCAAATGTGTGTCAAATAGTGATTCAATTTGCACTGTCGTTGATGTGCCAAAACCCACCATTGAAATACGCTTTGAAAGAATTTCATCGTCTTGTTCTGGAGACCAGGGTGCTGACTTTTATTTTTCATTAACCGGCAAGGGCCCCTGGTCCATCGAGTTTGAAGAAATTCATGGAAACCGTCGCGATAGAAGGATAATTAACATTCCTAGTCATTCATACGTGTATAAAACATTTCCAAAGAATTCAGGGGTTTATCGCTATCAATTTATTAAATTTTCTGACTCTCGTTATCTAAACATTCCTCTTGATCAATCCTTTGAGCAAGAAATCCATCCATTGCCCGAGGCCTCATTTTTAGGACCAACTCAAATAAATAAATGCTTAAATGAAGACCTTCAAGTTCCAATATCATTGATAGGAAATTTCCCATTATCTCTTTCTATTCAAACTTTAGATCCATCAGGAAAAATAAATTTGACAAAATTAAATGACATAAATCAAAATGAATTAATTTTTAAAACAAATATCTTTAATATTGGAGGAGTTTATTCATTATCATTGATTGAAGTGAAAGATAAAGATGGGTGTTTAAGAAGGCTTTCAAATCTTCTTGAAGTGAAAATAAACAAAAAAATTCCATCTATTTCTTTAGAAAAATCTGAGTTTTGGATTTCAGAGGGAAGATTTTTAAATATTCCAGTCAACTTATCAGGTGAGGGCCCTTGGAAAGTTGGCCTGATAAAAGATTCGGGAATTTACCGAGAAATTGAATTGAAAAGCTCTTCTTTGTTAATAAGTGAAGCTGGGAGCTACAAAATTGTTTCAATCTCTGATGAACATTGCAAGGGTACAGTGGAACCAAATTTGGAATTCAATGTTTTCTTGCATCCAAAACCTAAACTTTTATATTCATTCAATCAAACTTCGTTTATGCATTGTTTAAACTCGATTAATAAGATTAGCGTCAAATTTGATTTCATTGGATCATCACCCTTTACTCTTCACTATAAAATCGTAATCAACGGAAAAGTTAAAGAAATGGAAACTTTTGTAAAAGATAAATTTCTCGAATTTTATTTTTCTATTCCATCAATTGATGGCAATGTAGAGTACCAATTCACTCACCTGTCTGATGCAAACTATGAGAAAATTCCAATAGATAACATTAAAATCCTTCATCAAGTAACCTCTCCGCCTTCAATAGTTTTTCCAAGCTCCACAAAGAAGTTTTATTGCATCGAAGAACAACTGGATGAAACAGAAGTCATTACCCTTGTTGGAAAGCCGCCATTTTCAATGTCTCTATCTATTTTCGACAAAAATGGTCTTGAATCTTTTGAATCTTTTAAAAATATTAACTCTAATAAATTTGCACTGTTGATTAGGCCAGGTATGTCTTCTGTCAAGTTCCATAACGTCACCGATGGAAACAGTTGTGTTTCAACTCTTGAGAATTACGAATTATTGAAAATACATGGAATAGAAAAACCATTCATTTTTTCTGATCAAACTGATGCTTGCATTGGCGACATTTTAGGTTTCACTCTTGGTGGCGCGGGTCCTTGGACAATCAAATATGAATTTCAAACATTGCAAAAGCCTTCAACTGTAAAAACAGAATCATTATCGACAAATAAATTCTATGTTCACACAGCATTTCCAGGGACTCTCTCAATTGTATCTATTTGCAACCAGTTCTGTTGCAGTGAAAGTAAATCACCACTGGCTAAAGTCCACATCCATGATTTGCCTTTGGGTGTTTTAGAAACTGGGAAAGATTTACAAAAATCAATTCATGAGGGTGATGCGGTGGATATGACAATTACAATGCAAGGCCATCCTCCATTTGACGTAACTTATCAAAGGCTTGTTCCGNGTTAGAAAATGGGAAAGATTTACAAAAATCAATTCATGAGGGTGATGCGGCGAATATGACAATTACAATGCAAGGCCATCCTCCATTTGACGTGACTTATCAAAGGCTTGTTCCTTCAGGTAATAATTACATATAAAAAAGATAGAAAATATTGTGGAAACTTTTACACTTGGAGACATTAAAGAAAATTCGGTTAATGTTAAATCAACGCAGGAGGGAATCTTTCGACTTGTATCAATCAAAGACAAATATTGTCAATACCCTCGAAAACAGCATGAATAAATTTTTCATTTGGTGAATACATTTTAGATTTATTGTCGTTTTATTTCATTTAAATCAGTGATTGATTGCCATTGCGGTTTTCAAACGCTCTAAATTCATTGCCTTGCAACGGTGTGGGTGCTTGGTTGGTTTGGAAGCTGATAGAATTAGTCGCAGGGTTGCTAAAGGTTGAAAAATTTCCAAGCTTTTCAAGTGTCGGACTGCTCTCCTTGGGCTTGGGTTTTCCAATATTGTCCAAACTAATAAGGTTTGACCCTAGTAACTGAGAGACAGCGCCACCAATTTTGACTTGCGGTTGTGTCACTGCGGAGCTTTGAAATGGCTGTGAATTGGTATTAAGAAAGGTAGATTGCAAATTCTGATTCATAACTTGGCTGCTTGACTGTTGATTCATAAAGTTCGAATGTGCGGACTCAGCGACATACGAATTGAAATTTGCAAAGTCTTGCTGAGCGGAACCTTGGCTTACAGATAGACTCTGAGCAGCAAAGCTATTTACGGGCACAGAGTTATGAATATTTGCTGACTCGAAATCAGCAAAGTCGTCGTTGAAATTTTCTTGATTCTCCATTTCATTAGTTCCAAAATCCAAGAGGTCATTTGAATTTGATGTAGGCTGGCAGTTTTCAAATATTGGCTGCTCTGATCTATTTCAATTTATCTATATTCAAGTACGCTCGTCTGTTCTGTTGTTCTGAACTAAATTTTCCTCCTAACTTTGAAAACTGAAAATTAGAGAAAGTAGAAGTAGTATTGCCTACTGCACCTGGAGAATTATACTGACTTGCCGAATCAGATGCGACACCAAAGTACTTTTGTTTAGTTGCAACTGCCTTGTCTCTTTCAAACTTGATCTTTTGTGGATCAGAAAGTAGCGCAATGATTTCTTGAGATCTTTTTCGTACTAAAATATTCCTTTCTTATCCCTTACCATTTATACCCTGGTCTTTTCCTTTCTCATCCGTGAATTGATAAGAATCGAGGGCCTTTAATTCAAACAAATGCTGTTGCGAATATTCTACCACACTCTCAGAACCATTTTTTATTAAATATTCTAATAATGTGAGGGCCTAAAATAATTATATTCAAATACGTACTTTATAAATGTTTCTCCATGTTTTTTCTCCCAGCCTTTTCGATATCGTGGTAAGTATCTCTTGGTTGCTTGAACTATAATTTTAAAAAATTAATAGTTACTAGGAATAAGTCGCTTGAGCTATCTCTTGCATTAACGTACTGGATGCACCCCAGGGATCTGAATTCGTTGCGTCTCTAACTTTGGATTCCCATTCACCATATTGCATCACCGCGTTTTTACTATAATAAATTTATAAAAAGATTTACACTTTGTTAAAGACATCTTTAACTTTGAATAAATCAGTATTCATGGAGTCGGAAAATTATCAAATGGATCACTCAAAATAGAATCAAAATTTTTATTATAGCCATATACTAGAACCCTCCTTGATTTTGCTTCCTTATTGTCCTCTTTAATAATTGTTTGCCAGCTTCAGAGAGGCCAGAAGTGCTACGATATGGAGTACCTGGAACAGGCTTACTAGCCATTTGCGCTCCTCTTGTCTTTCTCATATAATTTTTAGAAGCTCTGCTAACTAGTTCATCTTTTATATGCTCTCTAAGTGGTGTTTCAGGCATTCTAAATCGGCCTATAATCAAAGAATGCATAAAGTAATACTCGGTGTTTCTTCAGACCTAAGCGGTGTACCTTCTATTGTTCCCCATGTCATTATAGGTGTAGAATCTACACCGGGTCTTATTAAAGGTGTCGATGGAACGAATCCGTAGCCACCAACGTTCATTGGGTTTACAGCAGGGTTTGCCCTAGGCGTATCTACAATAAAGAGAGATAATTATAAAGTACACGTTATTCTATTATCATGACTTTTGATAATTTCGTTGACATTTCCTTCTTGGCCTTCCAATACAGCTAGTGAGGTGTCTGTTTCATTTTTGGCTTCAGGCTTTCCAACGTCAGGAATCCTAGTATTTTCATATGAAATTTTTTTGGCAAGATCATCCTTAATATCTTTATAGGAATCATTCCCAGTGGGCGAAAACATTAAAGAATTCTTCCCTTTTGAAGGCCAATACTCAAGTAAGCCAGGTGCAGGCCCAGCTATTAGCTTTTTCTCTTCTATATCTTTAAATGCCCACGGATTTATTCGACGCCTTTCTTCATTTATTTTCTCAAGGATATCTCCAAATCTATTTCTACCTTTTTGAGTTTCTTACGATGCGTTATCCTCGGAGGTGTACCTACTTAAAAATGCATCAAGTCGCATATTTCTTGTTTTGTTTGTATCCGTGAAATCATTTTGTTGTATCTTAACAGCCTCTTGCTGCGCTTTGACTAGATCACTATTCTCGATGGCCTCCAAGTACGATACTTGCGACTTCAATTTTTGCAGATCAGGAAAAAAGTCTCTTTGAATGATTGATGCAATGGCCTCAGTGTATTCTTCTTCTTCCAAGACCTTTTTTGACATTATTAAAAAGTAAAATTCTCAAACAAGAAATAATTTTATTGACGTAATAAAGTGGCATCAAGTTGTTTAATTTGTTTCAACGCCAATTTTATTTTCATGCGATATTGAGTATCTTCAGCAAAAGGATTACCTTCGAAATATACTGTCTCAAGTCGCTCAAGACCTTTCAGTGCATTCAAACTTTGAAAGCTTCCAATTTTGTTATTGTTAATCCATAATTCTTCTAAATCTTTTAAATGATCGATATTCTCCAGAGTAGAAATTTGATTGTTTCCGATGTCCACAATCTTAAGCNTTCAGTGCATTCAAACTTTGAAAGCTTCCAATTTTGTTATTGTTAATCCACAATTCTTCTAAATCTTTTAAATGATCGATATTCTCAAGAGTAGAAATTTGATTGTTTCCAATGTCCAAAATCTTAAGTCTTATGTTACTTTCCAGATTTTCAAGGCGTTCAGTAGAATTGTGAGATAAATACAGCTCTTCTAAGTTTGCTAATTCTTCAAGACCAGTTATTCGAGTTATTCTATTGCTCTACAAAACATATGGCAAATGCTCCTTACTTGAATAGAGAGAAGCCTAAGCTTCTTAAGCTTCCCTAGATTTTCCATAACTTCAATTTTATTTTTTCCCAAGTAGAGCTCCTGTAAATCGGTTAAAGCATCCAAATTTTCAATTTTCTATACTTGTGTGTTCAATTCCTATACCTTAATCCTATTAGCTCCTAATTCTAAAACACGTAGCTTTGATAGTTTTTCAAGTCCTGAGATTTGTGAGATCTTGTTACTGCAAAGGTATAAACTGGTCAAATTGACAAGGCCGTCAATATTCTCAATATGTTTGAATTTGTTATATGAAAGGTCCAAAGAACTTTTAACTTAATGCTGTGGTATTACCTTAACTTGTTTAAAAAGTTCAGGTTTTCAATTTTGTTCAACCGATTATCATATAGGTCTAATTCTTGGAGTTCTTCATTTTCTTCAAGACCTTTTAACAAAATTTTATTTTCAATATTTACCGGTAATTTCTGTTAAAAGATTCTGTCGGAGACAAAGGTATTTTAGTCGTTTAAATCTGTTTAATTCAATTAAATTCTCCAAACGGTAGTGGTTCAAGTCCAATTCCTAAAATCATTTAAATGACGATTTACTTCAACATCGCTGGGTACGGATTCAAAGAAATCTTCTTTTTGACTCATCAAATGTTTCAAAATCTTTCCTAAATTTCAAACTCTAGAAAAATCCAATGGTAATTCTAATTTTGTTGTAAACACCAAGTCCGCTTTATTTAATTTTCAATCTCTTCTCACAGTCCTTCTTTTGCTGGTCTGCACTTGTTCATATATTCATGCACAAACACCGGCACTTCTTGATAGACATAAGACTGGGTAAATATACTCTTAAAGAAAAATAGTTTCCTTGGATTATTTTGGAAGGCTTCTAGAATTGGAGAACGGTTAAGTTTTTATGTGAGCTTGAGCTGTGTTTTGATGGGTATTCAAATTTTGAGGGATTAATTGAAAATAAATATAACTAATTAACTATTTTTTAAAACCAAATGTACTTTGTAGTATCGCAGAGAAATTTCAGTTAAACAAATTTCTCAATACGCAAATGTTTGCATCCGCAAGAGTTATTGATTTGGTTACAAAAGTAGAAAATATGTCTTATTACGATATTCCTTCAATAGAAGATATAAATTATTGCTTGAATAGTACAGAATATCGCAACTTGGGATTGAAACTTTTGCTGCTAAACCTTGAGTACATACATGCTTGTCTTCCAAACGTAATAAAAAACATGGAGTTTGGAAACACGGAATACAAACGTTTGGCATATTCAATTATAGTGGACAATGTAAATTTAGTTCCGGATTTGGCCTTGTTATGTGTTAATTCTATTCAAAAGGAGCTAGCTAGTTCAGACCCACAGTTACGCGCATTAGCTATAAGCACTCTTTCAAAAATTAAAATCCCTTTTATACAACATAATTGCTTGAATTTAATTGCGAGGCTTGTCAATGACTCCTACGAAATTGTAAAGGGGGCAATTGCGATATCTCTACCGAATATCTCAGGGTAAGAGAAGCTTTTGTTCCATTTAAGGCTGTTTGAAGACAACTATAGCGTATTTTTAAATATATTCAACGTTCTGTTGTCAAGCAAGTTCCCAAACGTAATCGGTCGCACGCTCTTTGCTTTTGATCAAATTTGCCCCTTAAAAAATGACATATTGCGACCTCATTATAAAGATATTTGTTATTTTTTGTTGGACATGGAGTTTTGGATACAAGTTTATTCTGTTAAAGCGCTCACTGGGTTTTGCAGGACTATGTTTAACCCTCTAGAGCCAAAGAAAGATGAAAAATTATCTTTAGTATCAATTTTTNTATAAAGATATTTGTTATTTTTTGTTGGACATGGAGTTTTGGATACAAGTATATTCTGTTAAAGCGCTCACTGGGTTTTGCAGGACAATGTTTAACCCTCCAGAACCAAAGAAAGATGAAAAATTATCTTTAGTATCAAAAATATTATAGATTCACACAGGGTTCTTAAAACTTTTTTGATGATTTACAAATTGACGAAAACTTTAAATTGTTCATCAGTCAATTGGTTTATCTTCTTGCAAGCAGTAGTTCCAGTGTAATTTTAGAGGTCTGCAAAGCTTTATACTACTTACTACCTCCAAATAAATTGAATATTTTGGAAGCCCCTCTGGCTGGAATCTTAATCGGAGACTGTGTAGAAGAACAATTTCTTGCCCTTAATTTCATTTTAGATATCCTTGATCTTGAATCAAGGTTGTTTGAGAACAAAATTTCGTTATTTGCTATGCGTTCATCCGAGCCAATGTTTCTGAAGAAAGTTAAATATTCCATTCTCATAAAGATTTGCGACAAGGATAATTTCCCAGCGGTTTTTGATGAATTAACAGTAAATAAATTTAAAAAACATCGAACAAGGTCTATTTGAGAGATTCCAATAAAGAAATAATTCATCATGCGATTAAGAAACTTCCTGAGTTGGTTGATAAGATTGATCACAGTCCAACTTTTGAACAAATAATTGCATTATTGTCAGATTATGTAAAAACATCCACTGATGACTTGGTTCGTTCCATCTCTTTGATATCTTTAGAGGATATATGCTTTGGTGAAACAGCAGACGAAACGAAAAGAAATATATATTTCAACATTCTATGTCATACTTCGATAAGAGAAAACATAGTTTCTGACATATCTAGCTTAAAATCCATCGTAGACTCTTTAATACGTCGTTATGAATATATCAATGAAAATATGGTGGATATTAAAGATTGGCTTTTGAAAGTTTTCACTAACTGCAATCGACAAGCAAAAGAATCGATACTTCATTTATTTTCGCTATTGACCGCATCGGATTCATCCAATAATTTAATATTCTTGGAGCACTTAGCAAGGAAAGCGATGGAAGATGACAATGAAAATTTTCAACTAAAGACTATTTTGTTATTCAATTTGGCTACCAANGATAATTTCCCAGCGGTTTTTGATGAATTAACAGTAAATAAATTTAAAAAGCATTGAACAAGGTCTATTTGAGAGATTCANATTTTCGCTATTGACCGCATTAGATTCATCCAATAATTTAATATTCTTGGAGCACTTAATAAGGAAAGCGATGGAAGATGACAATGAAAATTTTCAACTTAAGACTATTTTGTTATTCAATTTGGCTACCAGATTACCATTACAGTTTTTGGAATGGTCCAAGTCTAATGTTCGAACTAAAGATGTTTCAGATAGCAAAGATTTTGATTTGGGATCATTTTCAAGATTATTCCAANTTACAGTTTTTGGAATGGTCCAAGTCTAATGTTCGAACTAAAGATGTTTCCGATAACATAGATTTTGATTTAGGATCATTTTCAAGATTATTACAGTCCAAGCTTTTAAATTATACGTCCATAAAGGATTTAGAACTGGAAACTCAATGGATAAGGGAAGATGAACAAAGCAATTTCAATGCATCATGGGGAATGCCAAATGTGACAGACAATCTACCTGAAAAGAATACGGAGTTTAGAAATAGCGTAGAAGATCTTGAAGCATTTTTCGCGTCNATTCCAATCCAAGCTTTTAAATTATACGTCCATAAAGGATTTAGAACTGGGAACTCAATGGATAAGGGAAGATGAACAAAGCGATTTCATTGCATCATGGGGGATGCCAAATGTGACTGAAAATCTACCTGAAAAGAATTCGGAGTTTAGAAATAGCGTAGAAGATCTTGAAGCCTTTTTCGCGTTGACAACAACAGCAGCTACAGATGAAAAACGCAACGAAAATGAAGATTTGTTATTTAATCCTTTCAAATAAAAATAAAAAAATTATAATTTCTTTAAATTTATTGCAAGTAAAGGTTCTGAGTCTCCACAATTTGAATCACAGCCTCCATCTCTGTGATGGAATGTTCATCACCCGCATCCATTCGCGCTAAAATATTATCGATATAAGAGTTTGGGGTCAATGCTACTAATCTCATGACAACTTCACGCATAAAATCTTGTGAAAATACTCTTTCGGTAAGCCCCATCCTTAACCGACGAAGCAAATCTTTATGAACTGGGTTTAAGACCTTAAATCTTAATAAAACTATTTTTTTAGTCAAATCAGCCATTTCAATTTTATTTTTTGTTGACGAAGGCTCTTTCATATTCTTCAATACTTTGAACATTCGTTCAAAAGTTTCAATTGCCAAAATAACAATCTTTTCTAGTTCCATAGTTACAAATGTTTCTTCCTTTGGCACTTGTGAATATAAAATTTGCGATAATTGATCAAGAGATTCCAACGTTAAACTGTGTGACGGCCCCAATTTCTTATCTCTTATATCTCTTGCATTTATTGAATGCTTAACAGCACTTTCTAAATCACCCATCACAAAAAATGTTTCAGCTAAACAATAGTGATTCTCGGCGCTAATTTCTTCGTTATTTTCTAGTCCATGTGAATAGTTCAATGAATCAGTGAACGAATCAATCGCCTTATCGTTCTCGCCTATTGCTTTGTATAAATAACCCGCCTAATTTTTTATTCAAATTTATGTTTACTTTGGTTAAGTACTCAACTGACCTTCTATGAGATTTTCCAAGAATTTTAAACGATAACTCCATGCTTTTTCTGTGATATTCAAAAGCTCTGGAAATATCTTTGATTCTGCAAAGTATTTCGACCATCTTGTCGTTTAGTTTCAGGAATAATGCGTGATTCGGCCCCCAATGATACGCGAGTATTTTAACCGCCGTTTCATATGTCTGCTCAATACTTGATATTAAATCATCATCTATATTTAATCCCTGATGTATTTTGTGCGTCAAGGAACTGATTAATATCAACGAATACATCGCATGACTTCTAGGACAATAACATTCAGCCAATTGAATGTACAATTCAGCTTCCTCATATTTCCCTATGCCTCTTAGAAATGATGTTGTACCTGATGCCATATAATATTCTGCAGTGTTGACCATTTCTTTTGAAATCAAAACATTTGGCTTCAGTTTGGCCGGCAATGGAATAGAATTTACTGCACTGTAGAGTCTTAGTAATTGATTGTTTTTGTCAATTTCCCTCTTTAGAATTTTGCATTTTGGAATGAATTCAATAAAATCGGATGATGCAAAAGGGCACTTCAGATTAAAGTCAAAAAATACATCCACAAATGAGAGACCACACTAATACTTTCACATGAACGATTTTACATGGTATTTGATTGCGTCGAACAACCCCGCTTTTGAAATGACAGTGAATTGCGACACACCAAGTTCAATACCAAATTTTTGAGCTAATAAGGTATTTACATTTTCTTTCCAAAACTTTATTAATACGCTTAAAGAACTACCTTTATATCAGTTTCTTGGCCGATGATAGAGTTTAAGAGCTGAATAACATATGCCTTCATTTCTTCCTCTGGTTTCTGTGCTTTGACTTGCTTGAAGTGAATTACAGCGTTTCTAAACTTATCGTTGAACAGATGTTTGCATGTACGAGCAAGCATCTCAATTGCACAAATCTCTTTCACGTATGGTAAACTGGTCAATTTGTATATAATGCCTATAAGTTCTTTCGTTTGCCAATTACCCAGATATCTAATGTTTATCCCATATTTATGCATTTCATCTGTCAATGTGCAACTATCAAGCAAGAAAATTTCTAAATCATCCAATTTTTTGACAAGACTTGGAATAACACATTCGATAAGCATCTTTTTCGCATTGACAGCACTGCAGTCATCATCGTTAAGATTTTCGTCGTCCACAATAACCGGCTGATTGTTACATTTTAAAAGTTCAGGCCTCAATCTTCGTGAAATATTTAATTCTGGAAACGGGTCTATCGGGAATAATTTGCCGACGCCTTCAATATAGGTAGATGTGCTTTCAAAAATCTATTTGCGAATATTTTAAATGCTACCTTTGCTTTAATTGGCAATAAGCTTTTTTGCTTCCTTCCATCGAGTTCAAAAATATATTCCTGAATACGTAAGGTATCTGTAAGATCATAAATCATATTTGTGACGTTGTTATCAGCCCATAACGAATTTTCAAGAGACCAAATCATATCTTTTTCCTTGTGGAACATTAAGATGAAAATATACCTCATAAGAAACAAGCTTGGCAAATAGTCTAAACCCTTTGAAATCGACAACCATGGACATAGGCACTTGAATGTCATTCGACTTACAAAAAATAGCATTATAACTTTTAAATTCATGTTCGATTTCTTTGTGATTAATTTCTACTTCCACCAAAGAGTCTCTATCTTTGTCCCATGCAAGAAAATAATCAATTCCATCCAGTCTGATCAGTCTGTTTTCTACTAGAGAGTGAACATCCAAATTTTCAATTAAATTTTGACATGTTGAGTTCGCAGATGTTATAAAATACTGATAATGTTTTATAAATTGAGTATCTAAATTACACAATCATAAGTTTTATATACACGATTCATGATCGTCCCTCAAAGCATAGCTTTGAATCAGGGNGAGTCTCTATCTTTGTCCCATGCAAGAAAATAATCAATTCCATCCAGTCTTATCAGTCTGTTTTCTACTAGAGAGTTAACATCCAAATTTTCAATTAAGTTTTGACATGTTGAGTTCGCAGATGTTATAAAATAGTGATAATGTTTTATAAATTGAGCATCTAAATTAGACAATCATAAGTTTTGTATACACGATTCTTGATCATCCCTCAACGCGTAACTTTGCATCAGGCTTTCGTATTTTCGGCGAAGTAGATCTTTAGACAAAAGTTCTTCCCTTATTAATAAATCCAAAAATTTAAAGGTATTGGAATTAGTGTAGGATAGGTTTCTTTAAACGCATATTCATAATGTTTACTGCAAGGTTTGTAATAAGTCGAGTTCTTCTTTACTAAATAGAGTTTCGTTATGAACAACCTCTTATTTATGTTTTTCTGTTATTACTATAGCCGGCTGACAGTTATCTGATGGTTCTTCCTTATAATCAAGGGATTCCAAAGGGGAACCAATGGGAGGGTTTGGCCTGTTAAGGTATGTACATTTAGATTTTAAGATCTCAAGCCATTCATCTCTTTCTTCAATTGTATTGGCAGCCAAATAGAACTAATTACTTTTGGGCAAAGATTGTACTTTTCTTTCTCCTGTGATTATAACAAATCCACATCGCTTTAACCTTTCATCCAGGTTTTTCAAAATAATAGCTTCACTAGAAATTTTATCAATCTTGCACTTTAGAGGGTTGATAATGTGCTTTGCTTGATAAGGAGGTGAGGCGTGGGATCGCTGATCATAAATATGGAGTGTTAAAACGGGGCTATCGTAAAGGACTATCCATTTAGGCTTCCAAGACGACCAAATAAATGATCCTTTCTTGAAAACCCATGATTTTTTAGCCGTTGAAAGTTCTTCCATTTGTTTACGATTTGATATGGATACCAACGGTTTACAAAACCTAAAAGAAAAGTAACTCTCGAATAATATCTAAATAGAATTGGTGTATTGGATAAAGAGATAGTATCTCTGAAAGAAAAAGTAGCTTCCGTGTAAAGGCCGTTAAACTTTAAATTATAGTAAAAAGGAGAATGACATATATCAAAATGAGTTAGATAATTATTATCAAGGCAAAGTATGTGTTTAAAAAATGTCATTAACAGAGTGAATTTACCAGATATTTGGATTTAAAGCGAGAGGAGAAGCAACAAGTGCTGGAATTTGTCAGGGAAGATTTTGATAGAGTTAAAAAAGCGTTTGCGGAATCAAAAAAGTCTATTGATAAAAAGCATCAAGAGAGAATGCGTGGTAATTTTTAGATATATAATTTGTAGAGCTTGAATGTCAATTGACGGAAATTAACAGCAAGATTAAGGATGCCGAAGAAGTGGTTAGCAAGTTATCAATGGTCAAAGTAAAATAAAAACCAGGATATTTTATATACAAGATCAAGAGAGAAGAGAATTTGGCAGAAATACGTAGATTAGAGCAGGAAATTGAAGAAACAAATAAAATGCATATGATAGATATGAAAGAAAGACAGAAAATGATGATGGACGAGAGAATGGAATTGTTCAAGGCCACTGAAAGTACGTTAACTAGAATCAGAGAGGAGGCGGAACAAGTAAAGGAACACTTTGTCCAATATAGAATGCCCACCTCTATTTGAAAAGATATGAGGAATATTTAACACAGGAAAACGAAAGACTTGAATTTGAACTAGAAAACTGCTCAAAAGAGTCTCAAAGGCAGCTGAAGATTAAAGAGCACTTGGAAAGTCAGAACAAGGCGCTTTTGAGAGAAAAGGAAATTAAGACGAGTATTATTGACGCGCATCTGCGTAGAATAAATGCAAATAAAAGCTAATGTATGCCATACAATTTGTCTATATCTTAGAATTTGCTTATTGCAAATAATTGTAATCTTTATTTCATATAGTTGAAGAAAAAGTACATGAACAATACTGTCGTTGTGAATAAACCCCAAAAAATATACTTGTCTTGTTTTGTCCTCATTTCTATAATTTTAATGACTGATTGTGACAACCCTAGTCTGTGTGCGGCATCTAGAACTTTTCTATGAGTAGATTTCATCAATTGCTTTTGTTTTTGCAAATCATTAAGTGTTGAAATTCCTAAAACGTGAGAAATAGAAATATACCCATTTGAATGTAATCGTCGACTTGCTGAGTTGAAGTTTCTAGCGAGTGAGCGTGTTCTTGAGCGATGATATCTAATGAAAGGTTTGAAGAGTTGTTTCTATGAACCAGTTTTTCACGTTGTTCGAGTCTGTTTTTTTCAATCTGTGAAAAGGTTTGGAAATGTGTACTTTGATGTATTCGAATCTTTTCTTTAGAGCCGTGAATTCTTCTAAGAGAGACGAGTATTGAAATTTAAATTCTCTTCGATTATTTGGATCCACTTGACCGTTTGAAATTAGTTTGCATTCGTTTAGGACTGTTTCGATAGTAGAAATCTGAGAGTTTATAGCTATTGTATCATCTTTAAAAAATATGCTATAATTTTTACGATCAGAGGAATCTAGTAGTTGCCTTAGTGTTTCTATTGATTTTTGAGCGTGAGTAAAGGCTGGGTGCATTTTAGAATTTAGAGATACAAATTTATGAAAATGCTTCGCAATGTTAAATAAGGGATACTGAGTATCAAAAATAAAAATAGAATTGTAAGATTTATTAAAAATTGCCAGTGACTCCCTGGCATAAGTAGAGAATGATTGTAGCACTTGGACCGAATGTGTCTGAACTACAAATAGTAGAAAACAAAGGCAGAAAAATATACTATAACCAAGAAGAGTGCTTTTTGGGAGTGAAAGTGGAAGGAAACGGATACCATTCATGGTTTGTGGATGAGCAAGTGATACAAGGTGTGAAAATGTAGTGTTTNAGTGCTTTTTGGGAGTGAAAGTGGAAGGAAACGGATACCATTCATGGTTTATGGATGAGCAAGTGATACAAGGTGCGAAAATGTAGTGATAGATACGAGTAGATGGATCATTATTAGTTTTGATACCAGTTGATGCAAGACTACTATTAGAAAAGAAGGGAAGTTTGATGCCGAAGGATCAGTTTGTAGAATTTCCCATCAGTGAAGAAT
>KE560678.1:0-69144 GCA_000442015.1 Rozella allomycis CSF55 | reverse complement strand
TGAGGATGTCTATTTCTTCCTTCGAAGGCTTCCCTGGGTTTAACGTTTCAAAGAACATGATGTATACCGATAAACTGGATTCTTTTAATTGAATATTAAATTTTTCATTTATTTAACCTGTAAATTGTAACCATATGGTGCACTATAATGATGAAAATCGTTGCTACACTTTTTCGGAAATGTCAACAACAATACCCCGCAATCGGAATTTCTCATCAAAAATCTATTTTACATCTTTTGTGATAGTATTAGCATCGTTTAACTATGGATACAATCTATCTGTTGTTAATGCTCCAATTGATACATTTTTACACTGCCAGGATACTTCATCAGGCCTTTTGTTGGCATGCGTGCCATCGTCTGCGTCACAATGGGATCTTGTCGTTTCGATGTTTAGCATAGGAGGAATAATATCGGCCATATCGTCTGGATTATTGATAGGGTGGTTTGGTCGAAGAAAAACGCTCATGTTGGCGGATGCATTTTTCTTATCTGGATTTTTATGTATGGGTTTAGCTAATATTGTCGAACTTGTTATTGTTGGAAGATTTTTGATTGGAATCGCCTCTGGATTGTCGACTGTAGCGGCGCCGGGATATCTGGGTGAAATTGCACCTGCCCGTATTAGGGGTGCTATAGGTTCCCTTCATCCGATTAGCTTAGTCTTTGGAATTTTTATGGCTCAGGTTCTTGGTATTCCTTGGTTTGACGCTAATAACTGGCGTTTGCTATTTGGATTTGGAGTAATCACAACGACAATTCAGTTCGTCGGTTTAATCTTCTGCTATGATTGTCCTTCATTTTATATTAAACAAAACGATACCAATTATGCCTTAGAGTCTTATAAAACCTTCAATTCTCCGTTTAACGAAGAAGAATTTAAGAAGTTAAGTGAAGAATCAAGGTCATTCACTCATGTTAGTATACCTCAACTATTGAGGACGAAAATCGCATATAGATCTCTTGTTATTAACGTTTTGCTGCAAATGTTTCTCCAATTTTCCGGGATTAACGGTGTTTTCTTTTTTTCGACAATTATTTTCCAACAGGCTGGCAATTCTGATATAGCAACATATGTCTCAATGGGATTAGGATTGACAAATTTTCTATTTACTCTAAGTACTGTTTATTTCGTTGAAAAATTTGGAAGACGCTCTTTGCTATTGGTTGGCACAATAGGGCAGGCGCTGTGTAGTATCCTAATTGTCATCTTTTTAAATTTTTCGATTAATGTTCCTTTTGTGATTGCAATATACTTTTTTATTGCGTTTTTCGCTATTGGCTTAGGTTGCATCCCTTGGATTATCACTTCTGATATATTTCCCCCAAATGCAGTGCCCGCTGCAGGATCTGTATCTGTGACAATGAATTGGGTCTCCAATTTTATTGTTGCGATAACATTTCAATCAATGGTCGGTGGCCTTGGAAGATTATTTTTTCTGCCGTACATGGGTGTTCTAATTGTGGCATCTGTATTTGTGTATTTCATGTGTCGAGAAACTAAAGGAAAAACACCCGGGTACATAGTGAACATAGTGAATCAAGAAAATGAAAATGCATGAGTTTACGAAATAAATTTATGTTTATGAATGGTACTTTATTCTTTTACATCTCACTTGGATAACGTCTTTCACTGAAGGTCTACTTAATTCATGGAATAATAATTACACTGTATCATGCTTATTTAATATACTTGTTATATTTTGAAGATCCAAATTTAACAAGTCTGCAATAAAGTTCCCGATCGCTGTATTTTCAATGTTACCCTTCAATTTGTGCGATTCATATCCAGTTGCGTACAAATTTACATCCACGGCACTGTGTCCATGGGTAGACCAGCCAATCTGGGCAGATGTACTTATTATTTTAGACAACTCTGCCATAATCTTATATACATTTCCTGTTCTTGTAGCAGAGACTATTTGATTTATGTCATTAAGCAGTGGTTCATCTATCATTAATCCATGGCGTAGGATAATTTTGTCAATGTATTCAAATAAATCGTCAAAGTTTTCATTTTTTAAAAGTACTAATCTTAAGGCAAGATATTCTATTGAGTTTTTAGCTTTAAGAATTGGTTTCGGTAGCCATTTGTAAATGGGGTACTTGTCTGGGTCTAATTGCTTGGCCAAAGACAACCCACCAGTTTCATGATCGGATACCTTGTAATGAAGAAAATAAGACATATACTGATATAAGTAAAGTGCTTGGATGGTTTTCGACAAAGATTTTCGCCAGTTTCACTGTCTCGTAATACTCTAAAATGTCGGATGCGTGGCCTACTGGATCGTTATTGTGAGCCGCCATATCTAATAAGAGGGCAAAACATGTGCTACCGATTCTACTCCCTTCAACCATTAAAATAAATCCATTTTCAGAATCAACCGCGAGTAGATCTAACGCCTTTTTAGTCATTTCACTTAGCGAAGGTTCTTGATCAGGTATTCTATCGATTTCAAAAGACATATGATCATTATTGAAGAGTCCAATAACAGGTAATTGACTTGCTTATAACAAAACATACTTTAACAATTTACTTGTCATCATTTGATACTTGTTATTGATAACATGGTAACCTTTATCAGATGCCTCTTTAAGCAAGTTTCTATCATCATTTCGACAACTAGAAAAGGTTATGTTGGACACGAAATGGCAACGTCCACCGCCAAACATTAAGTCAATTTGGGGACCCAAAATATAATCTCCTACTTGATATTCTGCTATCAAGTTTTCCATATCGCGGTGAACTACATGCGCGCTAAAAGATGCTGGGGTCGCATGGGTGATCCTGGAAGTTGCTACAAGGCCTGTTTTAAGCCCCTTTGCTTTTGCAGCTTCGAAAATAGTACCGCAAGGTTTCTTATTTGGATTAACTGAAAAACTTTGCGTGTATTTTTACCTCCAATGGCACCATTATATGATTTCAATCCACATGAAAAAGCAGTAGCCCCAGCAGCAGAGTCTGTAACAAGGGAAGAACTAGATCTTGTTCTCGAAGTTCCCACTAGAATTTCATCTAGTGGCGTCGGATGATCAAAAGGAAGGTTATTTTTAAACTGGTAAATTGTTCTTCCAAATGTTTCACTCGACGGTCCGAAACCGTCGGAAATCATCAAAATGACATTAATTGGATTAGAAGACAGCACTAATATAACCAAACTGCCTGCAAACATACCTTTTATAATTGAGAGGAAGACGAATAGACGCATGCGTGCTGCCTAATTTAGAAAGCCAAATTAATAGAAACATTTTATCACTAAACAACTTTATTTAGTAATTTTAACCAATTCTTGGAACTCCTAATTCACATTCCGGCCTTTCTGGCCATAATGAATGAATTCTCGCAGTTGTTTTGCATTCAATCTTTAACGCCTTTAAAGGTTCGCATTGGTATTCATAGTTGCCTCTTGAAAAGGGTGACTAAAATTCGACGCTGTTTGCATCCTTCAACTTTCAGCATGATCAGGAAACTCATTCGAATANCTTTCAGCATGATCAGGAAACTCATTCAAATACCTTTTTTAATAAACAAGATTTCGGTCATTAATAAATTGACTAGAAATGATCTATTGTTATATTCGGCGTATCGTGCATATCGTGCAAAAATAATAAATTTTAAGTAATCTAATTGATTTAATTATATAGCTTTCGGGATGTAAAGTGGAATCTAGAACTTTCCAACGACTTGGTGACGGTACCCTTAGCCAAAACAAAACCTGAAATTGCTTTACTCGTAATAACGAGGAATTATGAAGAGATAGAGATAAAGAAAGAGAAATGTATCTTAACAAGGTGATAGCAATACAAAGAAATTTTAGAAATTCGTTATCGCCCAAAATCACGAGGACTTGGGGCGATATCCTCATGGGGTAACAGCCACCCGATAAGAGGTAACCGATGTGCGAAGAAACGAAGCGAGCAAAACCATCTCGACCATATTTATGCAGTTACGAAGGATGTGGAAAAGCTTTTAACCGCTTGGAACATTTAACAAGACACATCCGAGTGCACACAGGTAGGAGTGTGGGGTATAATCTAAACTAGGTGAGAAACCGTACGTTTGCGAATATGAAGAATGTCAGAAGAGATTTTCTAGGTCAGATGAATTAAAGAGACATATCCGAACACATTTTAGAAAACAGAAACAGCCAGATTCAACCATACCAGTTAAGCGTGTTTTTGCGTGTTCAGAGCCTGATTGTCATAGAGTATTTTCGAGATCTGGACATTTGAAGCGACATTTACGAATCCATTCTGGGGAAAAGCCATTTGAATGCAAAGAATGTTTCAAGGCGTTTTCGAGGTCGGACAATTTGAAAGAACATATCAAGAGTCACCAAATACCAATTCCATTGAGTCCACCGTCATCAGTCGGAGATTTTTCGAAAGAGGAAGATGGGGCGGCGAACATTCTTTTAGAGTTCAGTAATTTTGTGTTGGCATATCATGATCTTGAGCAAAGAGAATCGCAAAAAGTTTTGTAAATAAATTTATGATTTTGAAATTACAAGTGTGATAGGCTTAGAGTGAAGGTTCCATCAAAGTTGAATACTTTAAGCAAATTAAATATTTTATTCATTATCAGTTGATTCATCAGATTGGGCGTTAACTTGATTGAGAGAATTGTCTTCCTTTTCTTCTTGAGTTTTAATTTCGTTTGTTTCAACTTCATCATTTTGTTCTTCTTGAAATCCATCGTCACTTTCTATTTTCTCTTTTGAATCTGAAACTGGGTTTGAAATGGCCCATTTTACGAAATAAACAATAAGAATTGGAAAGAAAACTGCAGCAAAGAATGGAATAAACGTCATTGGCTCAGTTTTCAACAATTCAACAATTTTAGAGATATCGATGTTCTTTAAAGCATCCAGGTAAGGTCCAAATGAAGAAGAATCTTCAAACGAACTTTCTTGTTTATCTTCCACAGTTGATTCTTCTTCCTTTGGTTCTTTCAAAGCTTCTTCTTTAGATTTCAATTTAAAAGTTTCGTCAGAAAATTTTTCTGCATCTTGAATTGAATCTGAAATGAAAATGTTGTCAAATAGAATATCATTCTGCATGGTCCAAAGTTCAAAACCAACAGCAGTCTATTTCAATTACATGCATGAATGTTACCATTGGGGTGAATTTATATATTTTATCGTCTTCAAAATATTCAGGATTTGGTATTTTCTTTGGTGACCATTTTCCTTTGTAATTTGGATTGCTTATCAAGGGTCTTTTCCATTTACCCCTGTAATTAGGGTTTGAGATTTTTCTTCGTTGCCAAACGCCACATTTTCCAGAATTACATTTAGGATTTTCAACTAATGGAGCCTCCCATTTTCCATCTTCTTCTTCATTCCAATCATCGGGCTTTGCTGCATCGACATCAGGAATCAATAAAGGTTCATCGTCAAGCCAATCTGAAGGCTTTGTATCATTAATATCTTCAATTTCCTTTGGTGCTTCTTCATCCCAGTCTTCTGGTTTCACTGCACTTTCATCTGGAATTCTAAAAATAGACTTGCTGTCAAACTTACTTTTCTCTTTCATCCCAATCTTCTGGCTTTGTGTCATTAGGGTCTTCAATCTCTTTAGGTGGTATCACTGATGGTGTAAAGTCTTCAAGGAGAGACCCTTCCCTAACTTTTTCACTGTCAATGCGAATTTCAAATTTATTGTCAGGTTTAACAATTAAAGTATAAAGAACAGATTTTTCTGTGATTTTAGCAGTCGGTGGATTATTTAGAGCCTTTTCTTCAATTTGGCCAGTCACAGGGTTCTTGTGACGAAAAATAAAATGAACCTTTCAATTCTTTTTAGTCTCATTACTTTATTAGAAGAACCGCACTTGTCAGGTCCAAACATTATTGTATAAGGTGTTTTGTCATGGAACTGAGTAGGATTGAATTCTTCTTCTCCTGCAGTCAACAGTTTCAAATAAGCCCCTCCACATTCAAGACTTTTTTGTAATTTCACTTCATATTGAACAACGAAAGGCTTTTCATCTTCAATTTGGATAGCTTTGTCAAACTTTCTTGTTATACCATGAAGTCTGGCTGGAGATTTTACAACAAGCCCAAAATCATCGTCAAATGCTTTCAACACAGAAGCCTCCTCTATTTCCCATTGACCATCATACGCCAAAACATCACCGGAATCTTTCTTTGCTTCTGATGGTACCCATTTGTCTCCCAACAAGCTTTTTGATTCAAACTTTTCAACAAATAACGCCTCAGCCTTTCTTATTTAAACATATACAATTACATTGATCGAAGATAAAACAGTTAATGCAGCCAAACAAGCGTCGAGTTTCATTATTCTGGAAATTTCTTTTGGGTAATTTCTTCTTATGGATCTGTCATAAAGCAATATAAAAATGAAAGTGTGACAAGTTGAAAGTTATACTTATTTATTATTGTTCATTGACTTTTGTTTGCAGATACATGCGTCAAAGTTGTTCCAAATCGAGATAAAGCGTTGATTCCAGATTGTATTAGATTCGATAATATTTTTGGGCATTTCGAACTGCAAGCTATTTGATTGGCACCCACTCGAAACTCTGAGAATGCAGTCTTCATTATTGCAGACGAAAAGTATCTGTTAATGATAAACCACACGTAAAAGATGAAAAAATACAATGGAGTCTTGCCACTAAGATATGTCACAAGTAAGGAGGCAATTGAAACGACCTCTAGTTTTGCAGCCATTATTATTATTGGGCTCTGGATACTGACCAAATTTTGAAGGCGAGATTTCATATTCATACTGATAGCGTATGGACCGCTAATAAGATATCCTGCAATGTGAAATATTGAATAAACCATTAATGGAAAAACTATGCTACCGAAATTAGTTCTTGTCATTAACATATTCAAAAGAAGGATAAAATATAGTGTGTTTTCATTCTTCATTATTGTTGTCTTGTTAAAAGGTGTTACCATATGTGTTTGGTACAGTACTATCATATATCCTAATGTTGCAAAAAGAGTAGCAAATAGTTGCATAGACTGGCTACTTAATCCAAAAACAGGGGATATTAAGGAGACAACATATAGTGAGATGAACGTGGAGTGGCAAAAGAACCACGCTTGTTGAAGCAGGGTAGCATTCATTGAAAAATTGTAAATTTCAGGATTCGCTTTTCACAAGTAATGCATATACGAATTTTATTAATTATTTTCATTCTCATATAAATATATCATTGCCATCAAATTGAATTCGAAAAGTTTTAGTGGCTAAGTTGACAAATGTTGGAGGAAACAGCTCTGGTTCAGAAAAAGAATGATCCAAAAAGTATTCTTATTATTATCTAAATATTAGGAAATGTTAAAACTTTTAGAAAACTCAATCAGATTCCAGATGACATTCTGGAAAACAAAGAGCTGAATGACTGGATCGCCCAGGTAAGAGATTGAGATTCTTTAATAAAATATAGATGCCAAAAAACTATAATTTTGAAATTCATAAAACTATATGGATGTGCAAAAAGAATCAGTCTAAAAGAGTGGCACTTCAGTTTCCTGAAGGATTATTAATGTATGCCTGCATAATATCTGATATATTGGAAAAGTACATATTCAATGAAACAATGATTAAGATTTGCTCAAGTGGAAACTGTTATTATGGGTGATGTCACATATGGTGCTTGTTGCATTGATGATTTTACAGCAACTGCTTTAGGATGTGACTTTATGGTTCATTATGGGCACTCATGTTTAGGTATTTCTTTACATTAAAATTTAAATAGTTCCTATTGATGTTACAAAGATAAAAACTATGTACGTTTTCGTAGATATTAAGTTTGACATTTCACATTTTGTCGAACATATTAGGACATTTTTTCATCCAGATCAAAAGATTTGTTTTGTGTCCACTGTGCAGTTTTTAACTTCGCTTCATGCAGCAAAGAATGCTTTAAGTGACTTTCCAAAAATATTTATTCCGCAAATTAAACCACTTTCACCAGGAGAAATTCTTGGTTGCACAGCACCAAAGCTAGACAAAGATACTGACGCTATTGTATATCTGGGGGATGGTAGGTTCCATCTTGAGGCAATTATGATTGCCAATCCATCCAAGTGTGCATACAAATACGATCCCTACGGGAAAACAATGACAAGAGAATATTATGAAATTGAGGAAATGCATAAACTAAGAAAAGAAGCCATAACTAAGGCGAGGCAGGCAAAGTCTGTGGGTTTGATCTTGGGCACTTTAGGACGCCAAGGTAATCCGAGGGTCCTAGAAACGATCGAGAAAAAGTTAAAAGATTGTGGAAAGAAATATACCAGAATATTAATGTCTGAAATTTTTGCCAGCAAAATCACCCAATTTAAAGACATTGACACTTTTGTTCAAGTCGCATGTCCCAGATTATCGATTGACTGGGGATATTCGTATCCTAAGCCATTATTAACTCCGTTTGAAATGAATGTATGTTTGGATCAAATAGAATGGCAGTCAGTTTACCCTATGGACTTTTATGCCAAAGATTCGTTGGGCCCATGGACTCCAAATAATCTAGCAAATAAATTAAAATAGTTACAAATGTCAATTCTTTTTTCATAGGTGATTCAGTCTCCAATTTCCTATTTATCAAATTTCATGTCCACTTTTTATCAAGGCTATTTTGAAGGTTGGGCAGTAAGAATATTGTTCTCACTTTTATAACAGAAAATTTTCAATTACATTCTTATTGAGGATCCAGAAAATGTTTTTTTCACTCAAATCAGTTCACAAATTAAATTAGAAGAAAACACGGAGCAAGATCATCCATTATCATTAAAGAAGGGAGTAGAATAATTAATTTTATGTCAAAGAGTTCGTGGTCTTTACATTTTAAGGAAGAAGAAACTGTAAAACTAATTGAAAAGGACGTTGACAGAATGTATGTTTAAAACTGCAATATAATACAAGTTTTCCTGACAATCCCTATTTTAGAGATAGAAGAGTTGCTGAATCATTGACCAAATTACTTTACTGTTATTACAAACTAACGGGAACTGAATACCGCCAGGGAATGCATGAACTACTTGCGGTGGTCTTTTGGCTTTCAGAACAAACAAACTATCCCTCCACATATAATGTTTATAAGATTTATGAGAAATTAATAGAAAAAGTCAAGATATTCTATTTTGTAATGTTTGATTCTCAAAATTGATTAAAGGGGGCAGGATTATCAACGTTGTCAGAAAAAGTGCATGAGCACCTGTTACGAAAAATAGATGAAGAATATTATGAATACATTCATGAAACACTAAAATTAGATCCTAGCGTTTACTTCATGTAAGATTGGTTTTGTTATTGCAATTGTCGTTGGATTAGGTTACTTTTTTCGAGGGAGTTTCGATTAGATCAGATTATTCCTTTATGGAATGAAATTTTTGTATCAAATTTTGAAATTCTTCCGTACATTTGTCTAACGATGTTATTTAACGTCAAGGAAAGGCGTAAGGTATTGCTTTTTGACTAATAGTTTTGGAACAAGGGATTGATGGAATAAAGATTTTGATGGAATATCCTGATATCGATGATATATATTCTCTCATCAATCGCTCAAAGCAATTACAACTAACACCCTTGGAACAAATTCCAAGTTTACTGGATATCCAATTGAAGAAAAACGAAAGCATGCAGGTGTGGGACTGGATTAACATTAAAAATAACTTAAAACAAAGGAGTGACCGAATTAAAGGAACTATTCAAGCTACGGTCGGCGATATACAAGTAATTTGAGTTATTTACATTGTCAAGTCAAGTGTTAATGATTTCATCCACAAAGAAAAAGATTATGTTGACAAAGAAAGACTCAAAAAGGTAGTACTGATTCAGAGAAACTTGTTAAAATCTGCGAAATTCGCTTCACAAGATGATCGTGATATTTTTGAACTTTCCATTTCATGTTTAGAAGAATTAAGTTTTGAAAATTGCACGTTTCATTGGGATAGATTGAATCGAAAGCTATCAGGATCAACAAAATCATTATTTAAATAAAAAATACACAGATTATTGGGCCTTTATTATTTGAAATATATATTGAATCTATAAATACTCGACGCATCAACTTACCTCAAGCGGGGCATCATCAATCAAGTCTGTACAATGAATTGCGTTTTGAATTTTATCGTTTCCAAATCTAGCGCGTAGAGAATCTGGTTTTATTAGCTTGGCGATTTCAGGGTCATAAGGACCAGCATATTCTCGTAATGATGTCACTGCATTAGCACCATTTAACGGACGTGCTTGACTATATTAATTGCAGACTAGAAACCTACATTGCCACACAATTTCCAGCGATGAGCTCGTTTATTAAAAGCTACTAAAGCAATTTCATAATTTTTACATGATATTCAGGAAGAACATTTTGATAAACTTCCATAAATTCTTCGGCCTCTGCTAAAGTCAATCGAACAGTTTTTATAGCCAATATATTGAAATCATCGGAGATTTCCTTAATTATTTCATGGCACCGACCATATTTTAATCAACGTATATGAATACCTTGAATCATGGAATGCGGTTTGATGATGCACAAACTTGCATTCTCGTGAAGATCAAAATTTGCTGAAGCAAGTTCATTAATTATCATTTAAATAAGATAAATAGGAATTACTTTTTCACATTGTTCTCTGTCTGGCAGTACTATGTTTGCATTCTCACAAACATTTCTTGGATCCCCTTTTAATTTAGCTACTATGACATTTCCTCTAGGCAATTTTTCTCTCAAATTTTGTGGGAGAATGTACGCGCTGACTAGATCTATGGAAATGATTTGGGTATTGTTAGTGTGACATATTGAGTAAATTTCATCCAAACATTTCTTATTATCTTTGGATGCGGCTATCACCAAGAATTCACTAATTGTCAATAATATAGATATTTTATACTGCAATGATTCTGTTTTGAACACTTTCCTCGTCCGTTCGTCTCCAAAATTTACCAAAGTCATTGGTCTTGAATAGACGGTGATTGTAGCGCCCAGATATACCTGATCGATAGTGATGTTTGGATATGGCGCTCTCTTTAAGAATATTTTCTTTGTCTTGTCGTCCACCTAACATTTGTTGGAACTATACTTACGAGTTCAATGGACTGATCTGTTGGAAAATAGAGAAAATGAAAAACTCTTGTTAAATCAGCACTTTTATCAAACCACTCGGCGATGAATGCTAACCTTTCCTCTGTTGCTGCCATTGTGTTTTGTATTTTTCAAAAGCTTGGCAACTGGGAAGGGTCAACAAGTGCTTCAATTTTTGGAATAAAAATCTTTAACTATAATAAATCTCAAAGTTATCAATTGTTGGAGTTGAGTGTATAGAGTTTGCTTAGATTTGCATGTACTATAAACTATGTTGTCAAAAAAATTGAAACTGTTATTTTATTAAATAAAAGATTTCAAGGTTTCTATGATGGGGGTTAACAATTTCGCGCCACCTTTTGAAATTCTTTTAAGAGGGAATTGATCTTGATTGGTGGAATCATACCAAGAACAAATGTTTTCTTCGTGTTCTTGTGAGGAATGTACTAATGCTTCGCACCTTTGAATGACTTTTTCTAAATTTCCGCAATCTATATAGTAGAATTTAACCAGAGCCTCATAATTAGATGGTGGATGATTTAAGATATGTAAAATTGATTTAACGGAACCCAGAAAAGCGTTTTCCAAGTATCGAATGGAAGCTACTTGACCTTCATCAGTTCCCTGATATTTTGTGTAGCCCGCTTCATTGTAGTAAGGTTCTCTGACGAGAACAAGAGCTTGAAGAGAAAGTAATAATTGGTAAATGGAAGAATTTGAAGACCAAGTTTCCTTTTCAAATCCTTCCCATGTTCCAAGTAGAGATAAACAAACTAGATAAAAAATAAAAATGAAAATTACTATTTCCATTTTCATAGAGATTTGGATTTAATTTTCCTAGCCCATCAGTCCAACAATGGTAATACGCGGATGGAGGTTCAAATGGATGTTTAGATGAAAGCTGAATATCAAATAGAAACATTGCGTATTCATAAACGGTACCTTTGGATCCAATTATGATAGACCTAAATAGATCTATTCTATCTTCAAAAGTTGTAACGTAAATGTTTTCAGGTAATTCCTTTAAAAGTTTAAAATCTTTCCTTATGGCCACATTGGCTGCGTTTGATGCAAATTGAATTGTTTTGTGTAAAAATAGATGATCTAATGGTGCATTTTCATCAATGCTAAAAGAATCTTTGTTATCTCCATTAATACTCAAAATATTAAACTTTTTAGTTAGATCTAGATCTACAAAAGATATTTTTTCTTCTTGTTGATCTATTTCCGAATTCTCGTCACTTGCAATTGTCATCCAATCGTCATCTACATGGGGATAACAAATATCTTCAAGATCTTCGTCATCAACTTGAGAACTATCATAAACAAAATGTAAATGTTTGAAAGGAATATTTTCTGTAACCCCCGTCGTCCATCTAACTTCAATTAATCCATTCGGCAAAATATTTCTTATTTCACCAGCCCAGCTATTCGGGTCTTGGATCGAATCTATTTTTAACACAATGTTCATAATGTAAAATGAAACTTGTGGGTCTGCCTTAACATCGTAAATACTTAATTCTTCCAATTCACCTTCAACCATTCCACTGTTACTCGAGATCCACCCTACTGTACAAGTTCTTTCATTAGGATCAAAACTTTGCAAAATGCCTAATTTATCAGATTCATTCTTTTTAACAAATTCAGTGGCACTCAAATCAGTTTCACCAGCCTCTAAAATTGGAATTATTTTCTCTGAAGAAATTTCATTTTCTATTTTCCCATCCTGCCAATGCACATCTACGGTTGTCTTTTGATCGACAACCATCCAATAGTTCATGAAATTTTCATCGCTACAGGCAATCGGTAAATCTTTAAAGTTTTCAAGTGCTTCTTTCTTTAGTTTCACAACTGATCCAATGTTTATTTTAGATAATAAAAATGTGTCAAATACCTCCAAATTATTCAATTCATTGCCATACAAAGTTTTTGGAGACGATAGAATTTCAGAATCATTGGGCAAAATTGGATTAACTGTTTTCCATATCACCGAAACACTCTTATGGGCCGTCTTCATTAGTACCCCTTTCCAATGATGTGATGCACTCTTAAATGATCCTTTAATCCACTTTCCCTTTTCAAAATTAGATCTTTTTGAAATCATAACTTGTCCTGGTAAATGTCTTTCATACCAATAAGAGTCTTCGTCTATTTCATTTGCCGGCCTACACTTTGTTGAGTCTTTTGGTATGCAAACTGCACCATTGCTGAATGCAATATAAAAGTCAGTTTTCACCTAAATTATTAGATTTACCATTATCATACTTCAATAACAATTCCTATCCAGTCATTATATTTGACCCACGATCCTTCCTGAACAAGAAATTCCTTTTCAATATCTACCATATCATCTCCAACAACATATTCTTTCTTTGAATCATCAAAACAGTTTTGAACATGCAATACACTTCTAGTATTTACTACAAGTCCCTGCAGCTTCCTAGGATCGTTTGGATCCATAACAATGTCACTCGGTAAAAACGATTTGAAATTAAGGAAAATCAATCTTAAAATAATATAAGACAAAAAGGATATCTATTAGTGACTATCAAATCTTTCTTATCGATAATTTCCACGGGATAAGGTTCTTGATGCCATGACACTTCAACACAATCTTTAGGAATAGATTGATTTTCAAATATAGTATCAGAAACAACACCTTTTACATCAATCTTATCCTTTAAACACACTACATCTTCGTGAAACACATTCATATGATTTCCGAAAAATTCTAAATGAGTTCAACACAAACAGACTGGATTTCAAAATTATCCCATCCAACTTTAGATTTAACAGACTTTTCCAAAATAAACAACGACATGTACAAATTAATCTTCAAACCTGGAAAGATTTGCGACACCAAATGGTCAGCATCTAAAGTGAAGATGCATCTGCGAGTTTCTACCATACCCCTTCACATAGATAATAAAGAAAATTTTGAAAATATTTGTAACAAAGTCAAAAATGAATGTGAACGGATATCAGAAGATAGCCCTTCAGAGTTGTTAAGTAAATTTATGGGGGTGGACATTAATAAACATAAGGAACGGAAAATTACTGAAGGTGATGATGAGCATGAGTCTGATGATGAGAAGAAACATGATGCTAAAGATTGCCATGCACATGTGAATTGTAATCATCATGCTAGCTCCTGCAAGCCAACACATGAGGGAGAATCTTGCAAAACTGGGCAACAAACTGATTTTTTATCAGTGTGCAATAAGATAAATGTAATAACAGACACAAAAGAGTCGGGTGAACCTTTCGAGCTCCTTTTGAATAAATCATTCTCCTTTCCGCCATTAGAACAAATAGTAAAAACTATGAATGTCGGAGAAAAATCTGTATTCGTATTGTCTAATTCTCTGTCTAAAGGATATATTCAACTAGAAATCGCTTTAAGGAAGATAAGAGACAAGAAGAATGGTGGAAAGAAAACTTGCGCTGCCGGATTCATGGAAGATTTGGACACTTATTCAGAGCTTTATCAATTGGACGGGATGCCTTTGGAGTTTACTATTGAATGTCTTGAATTTATAACTGAAGAGAATGAGCACCCATTTACACTGTCGGCTATTGAAAAAGTTAAAAAGATACCTCAGCTTAAAGACGAAGGAGTTTCTTTAGTAAAGTCGGGTAAATTTAAGGAAGCGTCTATTAAATTTGCACTCGTGTTAGACTACATTGAAAATCTGCTAATGCTTCCATCGTTTTCAGAAATCGCCAGAGGAAAAGATAATGTGTCTGATCCTTTAGTAGAATCTGATCCGACTTCTTGTGTTTCAAAAGATTGGATTGAGGGGTTCCAAGTCTCTTGCAGATTGAACTACATTCTTTGCGCACTAAAATTGGGCGATTATAAAGTAGCGATTTCTCAGGCAGATATTATTCTTAAAAAAGATCCGTCTAACCTCAAAGCATTATTTAGAAGAGCTCAAGCGTATATTTCTCAAGGGCGAGACTTGGATTCTGCCAAGGACGACCTAAATGCGTTTGAAAAATTATTAGAAAGTTGTCCAAATGTTGTGAAAAATGACTATGTTTCGGATATTGCAAGGGAGCGAAAGAAATTGTTGGAGCTAGAAAACAAACGATACAAAAAATCTAAAGAAATGTTTTCAAATATTTTCAAATAAAGTAAAATAAAGTCTTAAATAGCATTATAAATAAATTTTTATGGTAGCTCTTCAATAGAAGCGGTTCCAGCAACTCCGTGTACGTTGAATCCACATTGCACATCGAAACCAAACATTGTTGACAACATATTCATGGAATCCTTGTCAACTACATCAGCTTTTCCTTTGCAGTTTTCAACGTTAAATTGTTGAGTTGTAATTTTGCCTTCAGCGCAAGACATCTTCATAGAAGTTCCCATGATGGAGAGGCACAAGTTGTCTTGAACAAGGACTTGAATAGACTTGTCCTTGGAAATCACACGGGTGTATTTCACAAGTTTACTTACGCTTTCTTTCAATGGTTTCTGGCGAACAATTTCAATTCTAAATTTAGAAATCTCTTGAAGGGCGCTTTTAACATCTTCTTGTCCGAAAATACCAGCAAACTCGTTACTGAAAGACTTGGAAACGATATCAGTAATAGCAGATGGAGCAACACAAGCGTTGTCTGGTAAATCAACCTGAGCACCAGCACTTTCGCCGTGAAGGATGACAATAGGTACACCAGAACAGTCAGGTCCTCCATATATTCTCAAAGAAATGGTTTCAGGAAGAAGAGTACTTTCAGCAGCAGCAAAGGATGCGAGTAAAGCAGCAACGAAGGTGGTAGAAATTTTCATCGTGTGGCGTGGTCGCGTACTCATTTTTAAATTCTTGAAATTCCTATAAATAGATCTGATTGAATTTTCAATCACACCGTCTGTGACCTTTTAACATCAACAATTCAATAGTCATTAAGTAACTGATATGCAGTAATTTTCACGTATCTTTTAGATCTAAAAATTTATCATATTGAAAAGGTCTTTATTAACTTTACATTTTAAACATCAATCAATTTTTGATGAGTTTTCTCCACGGCCTTTTCCACAATCATTTTAAGTTCCTCCAGGTCCTCCATTTTTTTCTCAAAAGCCATTATAAACATTGAATAGTCCTCCTTGGCTCTTCCGATTTCTATTTTCAAATTATCTACAAAATCGTCTAACGTATTTCTCTCTTCCACTAAGCTGGCTAATCTACTAGCTTCATTTACAACGTCAAGTTTCATTTCTTCAAGTCCATAGAATTGCTTGAAAATGTTCTTTTTAGCCGTTTCATATGCTTGCATCTTTTCCTTAAGAGTCTCAGAGGAAGATTCGACTTCACGCGACTTTAAATTCAATTTCTCTTCTTTTTGTTTTAGATCCAACAATCTATTCTCGAGATATAAAGTTTTCCCCCGTTTCGTAGCAATTAGATTTATGTGCTCTTCAGTCACTGATCCCAAGTATTCCTTTAACTGCTCATATGGATACTTTGAAACAAATAAATCGAGAACGGCGTTTGAGCTGAAAACTTCATTCATTGACATAGCCTTGCAATCAATTTCATTAAACAAATTTTTGTTTAAATCATCAGAATTTTTGGGTAGAAGGAATAGTATTCTCTTTTTCAAGTTCACTTGAATTAATGGTAGGAGGGCATTGAAAATTCTTTGATTCATAAAATATGGTTTGTCATCATTCTCAACCCTTTTTGATGGGTACTTCTCTTTCGCTTTCCTTTCTAAAGAATACGCTTCTGGAGCAGTTGACAAAAAGTGGGTTTCATAAATGATCACGCCAATGCTGTACAGATCCGTAGCCAGAGTGAAGATAGGATCTTTAATATGGTAAGGAGATGATACAGAGTGATCATTTATATCCCAGTCATTTTCCGCAGATGAATATTCAAAGTTGATCAGCTTAATTACACCATCTTTAATCAAAATATTTGAAGGTGTGAGATTTCCATGGATCAAAAGGCTAGCGTGTAAGCTTTTAACACCAGCCAAAATTTTGTAAAAGAGTTCAATTGTTTCACTAATAGTAAAACGTCCAGCCTGTAATTGTTTTTCTAATAGAACTCCTTCAAAATATTCAACGGCAAAGTAAAGAATATTCATTCTCCCAGGAGTTATCATCTCATTATAGCAAATCAACTTTTGAATCATGGGTGAGTTTACATAGTGATGGACGCGTATTTCTCTTTGAAATTCTTTTACATGTCTCTTTGATGCCTCTGAGTTACTTAAAGAATAATATTTAATCAAGGCTAAGCTGCCGGAAGGATTATGAATAGCTTTCTGAAGTACCTGATAATGACGTGAACCCTGAAATGATTCAATTATTTTGAAATCATTTTCGTGACATTTTGGGATTTGAGAAAAATCATAACTTATCTCATTTGAAGCGATTAAGCCTAACCACGTGGTGAATAATAGAATAATTTTCATGACAAGGGTACAGGGGCTTAGCAGAGGTGCCAGCTAATAAACCTATATCTTTATTTTTATTTCTACCAAGCTTCCCATTGAATCTTTCTTTCATTTATTAGCTGCTCTATTTGTTGATTTGCGATAATATCATTTTTTAAGTTGTTTGTGAAAATCTCGAGTAAAGATTTCTTAATTTCTTTTGGCAGGCTTGTGTTTCTATTTAAAAATAAAACATTTTCTATACCCAGAAATGTAAACGGAAGCTTTTTTGTGATTTATTAGAGACCAAATCAAAGATTGATTCTGAAGCAGGATATTTTGAATGTAAACTTTGTTTGGCTATTAAATGTCAAGAACAATATTTACTTGATCTCTTGAATATGCATAAAAGTATGTAAAATTCGGATAAGAATTTGATAACTCATTGAATTCTTTATAGAATATGTCGTCTTTGTTCTTATTTCTGCATCCGAAAAAGAGATAAATTTCTTGTTTAAAATCTTGATGAATCAGTAGGTAGTAAATCAAAGACCTCATCGGGGCTATTCCGGTTCCCGCACAGCAAAGTATAATTGGAGTCGTTGGTAAAACTCCGTTTGAGAACGTGAATGACCCTTTCTTGATGCTTAAATTTACTTTGGTATTTTCTTGTTAATTTATTTAACTGCCTTTACGTGTTAGAGTTGCAAGCCATCGAGTGCACAATCCTTCTCTGGGGACTTTCATTTTGGTTTTGTAATTTACAATCCCCACTACCAACTCTATTCTATTTTTAATGCAGCTTGATATGGAGAAACATCGACTCTTAATTAACGGAAACGCGTCAAAAGCATATTCGTAAGGGAATTTTAAACCAGGAAAGTCCTCGAGTACTTCTAAAACAGTCTTTTTCATTCTTTGATTGTAGTCTAAGAAATCATCCTAATGAAGATATTTAGTATATTTTACTAAACCTTCGGGAGATATAAAGTGATTTAATCTCTCGGTAAACATTTCATCGTGTGAGAATTGAGCCAAGATTTCAAAAAACGATTTCCTTGGAATTGAATAACAATCTAATTCCTCTGTCAAAAGTTTTCTTAACGTCCAGCATTTGCTATGAAAATGATTTGATCCGTCAGGTCTGTTAATTGTCAATTCAAAAGATGTGTCAGCATATTTTAGCCAATCAAGTCTTGTAAGTAACTTTTCAACATATTCAGGTAAATTCTGGGGCTTTAATGCAGCAACATCTCCCGGGTTGTAATCAAATACCCCGTCAAGCGTAATCAAACGAATATCTTGAAAGTGATCGAAAGTTGTAATTCTTTCATTTTTAACAACGAAAGCAGAATTATCCTTTAGTATATCTGTGTTATATTCTTCTTTTTCAATAAATTTATACTTTGATGGCAGCGAAGTAATTTCTTGCTTGTCGACATCACACTGTAACACGTTACGCAAACCTTCCCAGACTGATTTTATCCAAGGTAAAAAAGCACCATCTACCCTATAATTAATTCGATTAAGTTAATATTACCCAAGTGGGTGCTGGTCGTCACCGTCACCTCTATCTCCAATCATTTTGGCGCCAAGCTGAATAAGCCTTTTCCATAGCTTTTTTGCTGGATAATTGAATCTAGATATAATATAAATATTTGTCTACTTTGCGTATGAAGAATCCCCGAGACCAAAAACTGAGCAAGAAACGTCAGCCAAGAAATCTCCAGGTAGTGAACGTTTGAGCAGGAATTTCCATAGATTAACCATTTGTTCAGGAGCTTCGCCATCTCCAGTAGTTGAGCACACAAATATTATAACCTTCTCATTTGGTAAATCTAGCTAGAAGATAACAAATCTGGTTTTTTTACGTAATCTATCTCGTCCATTCCCCTTATTCTAAAATCTACAGCCTTTCTGTATGCGTCTTTCGCTATTCTCTCTGCGACATATTGGGCAGTCCCTGTTTGTGTGGCATACAAAATCAGCATAAAAAACCGAAAATATCCTATCAAAATTTTTAACTTGATAAAAAAAGTTTTATTTCTACATTAAGATTTGCTTGTGTATTTCTCCAGAATTTCTTGTTTCTTAAGTTCCAGTAAATAGGCTTCAACATCTTTTTGTGTGGGTATTGGAACGTCGTGTGTTAAACATACTTCGGTGTTTAATGGCGGGAAATTCCATGCACTAATTTTTTCATTCAACTCTTTTTCAAATTGCTCCTCGATTTCCCGGCTTTTAACGCTAAATCCATCGTCCGTTTTCATCTTCCATAATTCAAATGCGTCTATAAGTTCTAGTTAAACATTTGTTGTATTAAATACCATTCTTTTCAAATTCGCTTTCAATGTGTAACAAAACGCCATCATCTTCGTCTCGGTATCCGAAATAGTCTGGATCTATCGCTTTTATCATTTCAAATCTCGTCTTTCTAAATTCAACGGGCTTCTGAGCTTCGAATAGTTCTTTCACTCCAGGAAGCTCTTTTGCTCTTCCAAAATACCGATATGTTCTGTCTCCAGGAAGGTAAGCGGCCTCAACTTCATCCGGCCTATGACCCTAATACTATATGAAATATAGAAATACTTTGAATTTTCCTCCAAGTTCCAAAATTTTGTACTCCCACGCACCTTTCTCTCTGAATAATTTGTTAATCTCGTCATTTAGCTGTCTGACCTCAAATTCAGTAAGCTTTTCTAATAATAATGCATAAGAAATATTTACCATCTTGAATTCGGGTTATTTTTTCAGCTATTTCTCTTATAATCTCCCGTCGATACTTTTTGGCATGATCTGGAACATATGTGCCTTCTGTCGTAGTAGGTCGATATGGTGCAGCAGCCAAACCTTGCTCTACTAAATTCCCAACATGGAAACGATAGAACATTGATTTGGCCTTTTCTCTGTTTCTTGCCATTTTTGAGCCAGGGTTATAATGTCGATTGAAGAATTAAGGTAAAATATTAAAAGAATAATGTGTTTAAAATAAATTTAATAGTATTCAAGTCTTTTGTTGTAAATAGGTTTGTCCAATTTCGGAACCACTTCATCCCAGCCCGCATGGCGAATTTTAAGGACTTTTTGTTTTGTGACGTAAATTCGAACCTGACAAAATCTGGCTCTGATGAGGTTATAGCGTCCTTTTGCGCGCTTTATTACGCTCTTTTTCACGTGCTTCTTATTCGTAACAATGTGACTAATTGTTGCGACAGATGGATCCCATCCTTTTTGAATACATTTTCTAATACAAACACTAATCGGTATTTTAAGTAGCGTCGCGGCTTTTTTCTTTTGGAATTGACATTGAATTTCAGCTTCATTTAAAGTCAATCCAAAAAGAACTCTGCTGAATATAGCCGTCTTTTTCCAGCTATGATCAAATATTTTAGATATGACTTCAAACTAGAATTTATAATATTTGGTAATTACTTCAGTTTCTGGCACAATGATGTCAACAGGATCAATTGGTTCAAAGTTCTCATACTTATTATACATATGATTCAATTCGTGAAAAATAAGGGGTGGATCGTGCCTAACTATAGAATGAAATTTTCATTACCTACAAACACTAACTTTTCTAATAGATTCCTGTGTCATTTCTTTAGCTTGCTGTTCTGCCAACAGTTTAATGAACAAAGTATATTTTTGAAATATCTCAGGAACATTCTTAATATTATAAACTGGAACTTGGCGATAATCGCTTTGGACCCCTTCATTGCCACTGTCCAATTTTTGAATCACTTCTTGATCGCTTCCTTTAGCATCAAGAATATTCTCTTCCTTAGTCTCAATATTATTAAGTGGAGATGATTTATCTTGTATTTCAACTGTCAATGGTTCTGCAATTTCAACTTGTTGTTGATTCTGGTTTTCGGTAATCTTTTTTCCTTTTAAATATGACCACCAAGAATAACTCCTATTTATATTTTTTAATTGACAATGTTGGGAAAAGAGGGCAATTCGATATCTGGACAGGACATTCATTTCACAAATTTCCTTTTTCGTGATAACAAAATTGTGAAAACAAAAAACCGATTTAAAACAATGCGTGGATTTCAAAATTTATTACATCTTTAATATTTTTGGCATTTTATGCGAAAGTACGACAGCGAAATTTCACAAATGTTTGGAATAGGCTCCATACTTTTATTCAGTTTGTTGTTGCTAAATGCTGTGGCTGTATTAAATGAAGAAAGGTTTCTCATTCGAGGTACCGAGTTTTCTTGTCAAAGACTAGTGGGTTTAGGACGACAAATGGATGCTTATCAAACTTATTCTGAAAACAGCACTCTGAGACGACAGCTTGTAAATTTTTTATATGCCGCTCGTACAATATTGCGAAGTAAACTATAATTTTTGTATATTTACAGTTCCGCTAATTTTTGTAAACTCAATTGTAATAGTCTATTTAATGATTCTTGGTTAGTATTTAACAATAAATTTAGAATCATATAATCATAATATCATTTTTAGTTTTTGTATATCTTGGAAATTTATTATTCTGTATGGATTCCTCGAGATTGAAACACGTAATATGTTATCTTTAACGTACCTAGATAAGAGCAATAGAAAAGCAAATATCTAGGGACAAAAATGATAGATTTCAGCATAAATCGAGAGAATTATGGGAGAGAGCATATTTACTAGCAAAAGTAGGATCATGTATACACCTTAATATATAGGAAAGATGGGAAGCGGAAATGAGAGAAAAATATCAAAATATTTCCTCTATTTATTCCGAGACTTTAAAGGCAATAGGTGAGGCTGAAAGAAGGGCAACCAGATTGAACGAACGCCAAAAGGAGAAAATAAGAGAATTAAAGAATAAATTGTTACAAGAAAGAAATGTTCAACTGAAAAGATTTGAAAGATCCTTAGAACTAGTAGCAAATTCAAAATAATTCAAATAGCAAAAACAACAATCTGAAGAGATCTTTTTGAAACAAGAATTGAAAAAGAAAACATTGGAAAAAATAAAGGAATACAGTGAGAATGTTAGGCAGAATCACATGCCATCGCTTCCTATCGATTCATTGATTGTACAAGATTCAATTCCACCACAAAATAATTTGAATAAGATGCTTTTCATTAATAGAAGCAAAGATTTTAAATCCATAAGATATGATTCTACCTTTTATCACCGAGGATGTGCTGCCACTTTTTCTCAATCCTCAGTCGTGAAACAACCAAGTGCGATAGAAAATGCGAATGTTTTAGCTGTTAAACAAGATGCTTTGAAAAATAAAAAATGGAATATGAAAATAGAATCCGAAAAGAAAGAAAAGAAGAGATTTGAAGCAGCTTTGGAAAAATGTAGAATAGAAAAAGAAACGGGTGAATTATTAAATGGATTAGATAATTTGTTGCACAAAGACCTTATTAGAAAGCAAAAGAATCCTGCAATAGAATACAATGACGGTCAAACATTAAGTGCTCAAAATTCTGAGCAAAAGCAAGCCAAATTGTCCGAAGAATTTGAAAAAACTTTTGTTTATCCAGGTAAACACGTAAAAAGATCTTAAAAGCTAAACACCCAGATGATCCCCATGCACGATCCAATAAACCCTGGAAGTTTCAAATTTCAAAAGCCACAAATGATGCCAACTTGAATGAAGATGAAAAGATTATCAATTTAAAAATTCCTAATAGAGTGAAAATTGATATAGATCAAGAACCCAAGCCCCTTAAACCACCGGTGCCTTCTAAGCAACAGTCGCCATTTAAACAACACAAGAATGATGATGAATTTCAAACCAAAGCCAAATATTTAGAAAACATGATCTCTACAGAGAATTTTAATGAACAGAACATCTCAGATTCCATTTCTGACGATTCGCACCAAATCAAGCCTTCTTTGAATGAACTCCCTGAGGATCATCATTCTAATAACTCAAATTCAAATAATTCAAACAACCCAAATTATGAAAATACCCCTTCGTTTCTCTCTTCTATATCTTCAATCAGCTTAGCGTCAAACCCATTTATTACGCCTTCCAAAGGTGAATCAAACTCATCGTCTATTCCGTCTATACCATCTTCAGTATTAACTGGTCTTTCTATTCCTTCATCTCTTTTCTCTCCCACCAGCCAAATAAGCGATATTTCCTCTTTACAATCAATGGTGGAAGATATTAAAAAACTAAGTTTTTCTGATCAAGACGACATTGATAAACTTGATGATATTTTTAAAAAAATTAATCATAAATAAAGAATAGATTAATCATCATAACTTAAAGTTGCGACCCTGGTAAATTTGATTGACACGCAAATGACACCCTAACGATAAAAGCGAGAAAAATGCTAAGCATGGGTAGTGAATGACAGTGACAGAAACATCATCCTATCATTTGGAACGAGCAAGGTTTCTCAAACACCAGTTACACTTCCTTGAACAAATAAGACATCAAATATCTTTCGGTCTAGTTGTAGACTGTAAGGATTTAGCTTTCCACTCTACAAATGCTTTCATCACCCTTTTTTCTGAAACAGTGGTCAATTTCGCGCGTCCAAATGAGAGACAAATATATTCTAAATACCTGGATGCTTTGCAGAAAGAACTAAGATGTTACAAGAATAAAAATGATGAAAAGGCAAAGCAAATAGAACAATACATTTTTGATGAATATCTTACTATAGATGATGAGAATGATGAGTCAAAATCCGAAGCAAATGAGTTTTTGACAAGAACTCTGTTCAGTTCTGATTCGGATGAGTGCCATAAAGAGCCTCCATCTTCTAATAGTGTATCAAGCACTGATTATTCATGCGAGGATTTAAATATTGAACCTAAAAAGGATTTGAAAAGAGAGTTTTATGGAAAACGTCAAACTGGCTTTCGAATTCCAAGAGAGGCAACCCAACTTTTAAAAGCGTGGATGAAAGAAAATGTCAAGCATCCTTATGCCAATGATGCAGAGAAAGATCGAATAGCCGCTATTACTGGATTAACTAGGAAACAAATATCTTGGTGGATGACAAATTATAGAAGGAGAGTTCTAAGACAATAAATTGGCTTTATTATCTTTAAAAATAAAAGTCTTGAGAGGGATCTCTTGTTTGCCAAAAATAGTTGCCGTAAAATACTACCAACGCTTTTACAGCTCTGCTGAGTGATACCTTTTGAACTTCCATATATTCATCTTCTAAACCAAAACTCTCTAGTTCTTCTATTAGAGAGTTTCTAGGAACGTATAATATCAAATTATGAGAAATCTGCCTAGCATAATTGATTATTTTCTCTGTCCCGTATCCATTCATCATATCATGTTGATAATAAACGTCGCTATTTAAATATGAAGGACCATTCCATGGTGGACTAAGAAATACGCCATCAATTTTATGCCCCAAAATTTCTTCTAGTATTACATGGTCGAAAAATGATCCAATGAGAAACTCAATTTTATGCAAAACTCCATAAACTTTTGCATTATTCTTGGCTAATTCAATTTTAATTGGATCAATATCTATGGCAATAACAAATAGTCAATCATTAATACTGTTACCTTTCTTACAATGCTTAGCGAATTGAATTGTATTTCCTCCTGCTCCGCAAAAGGCATCAACAATAACATGTTCCGAATCGCATCTTGACGCAATATACTCTGCAATTTTTTCGGGGGTCACTGAATACCAACTTTCTGTATCAAGCATAATCCCAAGATCGTATTGTGAAAAGTATCTATAGCGCTGAGCATAATATTTGTCTAGTTTTCCGTTGTTTGTACATTTAGCATCCGTAATAGTGCTTTTCCCTTTTCCCGAACATTTTGTCATAGTGGCTTAAATTTTGTTGTTTCTTTTTTTAAAAAAAAAGAAAGACAAAATTGGGATTCTAAAATTTATTTCATCATATTATTCAGGCATTTGCAAGTTAGCAATCCACGTCAAAAATTCTTTTGTCGATTGTTTCCTAGAAAGAAATTGTTCTACGATAGCTTGAAGCTTTTCATTGCAATAGGCCTCTGTTTGCTTGATTTGATTTTCATCGCATTCCTATGTTTAAAGAGACCAGCAATATTTACCGAGCAGAAATTTTTACCATAATTTTCCTCTATCGTCCAATTTAAACATTCATGACAATACGAGTGACCACATGGGGCAAAAGTAAATGGCGTTTTTAGTGGTTGAACGCATCGAGGGCATAGTAATTGTAGCTGAATTGATTAAGCATGTTGTAATTACTTCCAATAATTCTTCTGCAATTGCATAATCTTCAATTTTTCCTTTAATGTCCTTTTCAATATTTTTCAGCTTCTCCATTCTCGGAGCGAATTGCTGTTGACGAAGATCGTCGTTTTTGGTATTTAGGTCTTTAATAGATATAAATAACAAGTTACCGAGTATTATGTGGTCTTTTTCCTTTAACAATTTAGAATATCTGACTATTTCTGACTCATACTCTGCCTCTTTCGCTAAAACATTCTAAAAAAAATAATGTACATTTGAATTTGTTCTCCATTTCAGTCAAGGCCGATGGATCAAAAACTGGTTCTTTCATCTTTCTCGTTTCCGCTAAATATACAATTACTGTAACGCAGTTACCATCATTTAACTTTTCCGTGAGACTATAAATCCTCTCCTCGCATCTCTCTAGCTTGGTTTCGTAGTCTTTTATAGTATCTGATAATTTTCCACGGATGTTTTCAATTTCTTCATTTTTAGAATTGATGACTACTTCCAGTGACCTGCATTTTCCAAATAATTCTTGTTTTTGTTTTACTGTTGCCGAAAATTCTGTTTGGAGTTGTTTTCTTTGCCTCTAAAAATCAAAACTGGAAAATCATTAATACTGTCAATGTTTCCAACTGCTTTTGTAATCCTTCAATTTTCCCATTCAGCTCATCAATATCAGATTTCCTCTGTTGATCTGTTTGCTTATTTGCATTGTAAAGCTCGGTAAATTGTTGGAGCTTCTCTGTAGTATCCCTGTTTACTGAAATTCTGTAATATACTTTAGCTTTCTTGTAAGATTTTCATTCTTATCAGTAATCATGCGCTCTGTTGCTTGCAAATTAGAAACTTCCTGTAGTAATTGACTAAAATGTAAATTATAAAGTATTATTATACGCTCTCTTCTTTTCAATTTCCTCGGATTTTCGTTGTGCCTTTATTCCAATTACTTTCCATTCATCTATTTCACACTCCATATTCTTGATATTTTCGGCCATTTTGTCTATCAATTCATCTTTTTCGCGTAACAACGCTTCGTAGTCAATTGTCTTTATTTCTTGAGTTGGAGGTGCTTGGCTGACAGGTTTTTGCTCCTTAGATTGCGCTTTCTTTCTACTTTCTCTGTAACGTAGTTGAAGCCTGTCAAAGGAGTCTTTAATCTTTGTCAGTTCATTTTCTAAAGAGCATTTTTTTCTCACTTCATCTTGTAGCATCATTTCCAGGTTATCTCTAAACCTAATAAATTTCATCACTTTACATTCTACTTTGCAAAACATCTCCGCACAAAATTTCTCTTTTCAACTTTGCGATTTCATCTTGTAGATCTAGCATGCACACTAAAACATAAAAAAGGATACCATTTACATGATTTAGATTTATTCTCAGCACGTTCGTCTGCAATTTGCTTTAGCAACATTGTTGAAAACTGCAAAGAGTCTAAAAACGGAGAATAGACTATTTACCAAGAAGGTGTTTCTTCATATGGATATATTTCTCTTTTAATGCTACATCTACAATCATTGATCTCAACGATCCAAGATCAATGGCCTCAATATCAAGAACGTACATTCCTCGCGAAAGATCTATTAGCTTATCAACAAATTGCCCGTGCTTCTCGTCGAACTTGTCAAGTTTAATATTTAATTCTAGTGGAATCATCGGTAATGAAGCCGCAAGAGTCGCATTTTCGTGACGATGCAAAACTGATGTCGTCCTTGCCAATGAAATTCTTCTAGAATCAGTTAGCTTTGTTTGCTTTTCCTTAGTTTGTAACATTTTAAAAAAAGTATCCAAGGCCACCAAGTATAGATAATCAAAACTTGTTTCAGAGCAGCTTAATCATGTGAAATTAACTCAAAACTAATTTTAACCTTACATTTTCAAGAAATTTATTAAATCGCACTTTTGTTGATTGGCTTGATGGTCATTAATCTTGGGTCGATCCTATGAAATTTTATCTTTCTGAAACTTTTATCATTAAGATGTTGATTACTTGGATAAATTTGACGATAAACTATGCAATGCTACTTCGACAGAAGGTATTGTGTCTTGTGTAACTAAATTCGAGTGAATTTCAACAATATATTCATTAGGTATTTCATTATCAACCATTTGATTATTTTCATTATGAATTGTATCCTTTTTGCGGATGCTTATCAGCCTTACTTTAAGAATTTGAAATATTTCAACTGTTGCCACATTATTCCATTCAAATTTGATACCCGTTTTTAGATAATTAAATGCTTTTCTAGTATTTACGGGACGTAAAAATATACTTGAACCCTAGATGCAAAAAGAAATCATTGGTAAAGTTTTCCACTTTACTTTTGATAACGGGACGAACGAGAACCTTTCTAGACGACGATATTTCTGGATTCGCATAGTGAAATAAATAAGTTGAGTAATCTTTGAGATTTTTGACTATTCTATACTGAATCCTATCTAAGCGCCCAGATTCGTTTTTGGTGACTAAGAATATGAAAGTGAGGCCACTTACAAAATGTCTCATTATATTCTTTAGAAGGCTCAAATACATGAACTTCTTCGTAAACAACTGTTTGGTCACCACATAAATAGTATAGACAATTCTTTAAATCGTCAATAGTTTCTTCCGTAGCAAGCCCAAATAGGGAACAAATCAAAGTATCCATTAATTTTTAATCCTTGAGGAGTTTACTCAGGTCTCAAATTCAGCCTCCCAAAAAATGGAATTTCCAGCTATTCATTCATTTCCCCCTTTTTATACGTAAGTGATTCCTTTAAGAGCGAAGAAGGCCCCAGGTTCATCAAGAAACTTTGAAGGCACAGATTTCGCAATGGTATGAAATTATCCTGACCCATTGTCGAGCTAAATCGACTTTCGTTATTAATATTCAAGAAGAATTATCTTCGCCTTTATTCAATAATAGAAACATAAAGAGTATATATTAATTTCTGTGCGACAAATAGGACGACTCTCAATTGATTTTCTTCGAGAAATATTAAATGAACAGGTTAAGTTAGAGAGAGGAGAGTGGGAAACTGATGAAAAAAATTCATGCATTCTATATAGAAGAAGCCTTTCTGAATTATCCTTGATGATCTTTAATTGGGTAAAAGAAACAAAATTAACGTATGAAGGTCGATTCCAATGGCTTAAGAAATTCTGTGTTTACGGTTTACGAGCTGTGCCATGGAAATCTTACTGAAGTTGAAGGTTATCACACATCAACATAATTAGATTAGAATTTCACGGTGTCCCAACAAAATCAATGAAAAGGGCCTTAAAAATATTGGAAAGACAAGGTAAATGTCAGTTAATAGTCGGCTTAAATGATGATGAAACTGGAGTCAAATTTTCTTGAATAAATATGTCCGGACCGCGCTTTGTCATTTTCTGATTATTTAATTGCAAATGAGAATTTTACAAAAACCGATCCTCAAATCTGTACTATGATTAAAGCATTAAACCGATTAAGGGTATCAATCATTAATGTGAGACGTGTAATTCAAATAACTTCTTGAATATAAAGTTTCATGCATCTACGCAACTTCATAATTTGCAAACCAATTTTCTTTGTCAATCAGAGGTAGATCTTTCGGAACACTTTGATTTAAAATCCCAGAATCTAAGCAGTAAAAATATTCGCCTATAACTATTGGAAATTCTTCTAAAATCAATATGTGCCAAGCAATCAATGAAGCAATGATAATAGCACTTGAGAAAGACTCAAAAGCAGGTAAATTCGAGAAGTTAAGTATAAAAGTGGTGTTTGGAGAAGATGTAGCATTTGGCGGTGTCTTTCGTTGCTCTGTCAATTTGAAGGATAAATTTGGTAAAAAGTGCTAAAAATTAAAATAGGTTCGAACCGTGTGTTTAATTCGCCACTCACTGAGCAAGGTCTTGTGGGTTTTGGAATAGGAATGGCTGCTGTAGGATCGACTGCCATAGCGGAAGTTCAATTCGCGGACTACATATTCCCTGCATTTGATCAAGTAATGAACATTTACTACAAATAATGATCGTAAATGAGGCTGCGAAATATCGTTATCGATCAGGAAATATGTTTAATGTTGGAGGGTTAACAATAAGGGCTCCATGCTCAGCGTAAACACGAAAATATACATATAATGCAAGGGTGGGCCATGGTGGTCACTATCATTCTCAAAGCCCCGAAGCTTACTTTTCACACACACCGGGACTGAAAATTGTAATGCCGCGTTCTCCAATACAAGCTAAAGGATTATTACTGTCAGCCATACGTGATCCAAATCCAGTTTTAGTATTTGAACCAAAAATGCTATATAGATCGGCGGGTAATAAGTGTAAAGCATTAATTATTACAGTTGAATTTGTCCCAAAAGATGACTTCACGATCCCTATCGGCAAGGCTGAAGTTTTGAAGGAAGGTAAAAATATTCAATCTTTCTGACAAAAGGAAAAGATATCACTATTGTTGGATATGGTTCACAAATTTATGTTCTTGAAAAGGCGGTGAAAATAGCAGAGGAGAAGTTAGGTGTTTCATGTGAACTTATTGATTTACGTTCCATTTTGCCTTGGGATGAAGAAACAGTTGTCAAAGTAAGGTTTCATAATCTTAATGGCTAGTCTGTCAATAAGACTGGTAGACTTGTTGTCTCACATGAAGCCCCAGTTACCAATGGATTTGGGGCAGAAATAGCTGCTAGAATCCAAGAACAATGTTTTTTAAGATTGGAAGCGCCAGTACAAAGAGTTTGCGGTTGGGATACACCATTTCCTCTAATATTTGAGAACGTCTATTTGCCCGATAAGTTCAGAGTTTATGAAGCCATAAAATATGCAATAAACTATTGAAAATTTTTCATCGCCATCGTTTCCTTGACACCGCATTTTACCTTTTGATGAAAGATTTTTCGAAATCAATTCCAACAGCTCCAATTATTCCAAAAACAAAAATTAGTGAAGACTATGAGACTGATGGCAACTTCCGGAGAAATTTTTCCAAAGAGTCCTTTGCCCAACTTAGGTCGTCGACTTTCCGAGCCGTTCCTTCTTGGTCAGAAACAGTCAGTAAGATAGAAAGTCTGTTATTCGAGCACCAAAATTCAAACTCATCATTTGCAACGATTCCAATGAGTTCTTTTACGACAATACCTCATGGATTTCAGAGTGTTCGAAATATTGTGTTACACAGACCGACTTTGAAGCAAGCTGTATATAATTCGATAAATGATATTTTCGTAACAGTGGACAGCCATTATATTAATATGTGGCAAGATAATGATAGAATTAAACACATCGCAGAAGATTTTGGAATTAACCTGATTCATTTCATTGAAAAGTTTAGAGTATACGTAGCATATACTAATGATGTACACCTAAAAGTTATATTAATTTAATGCTGTTATTATAGATCATGGATGTCAATTTAAATGTTCTCAAAGACATCCCATTGAGCTCACCTGTTGTTTGGTAATCCACTTTGTATAAAATGAAAGTATGGAATTCATCGACGCCACAGATGAATTATTAACAGGCTCAATTGGCAGTTTAACTTTATTCAAATTCTGCAGTGATGAAAAGTATGAAAAAATTATGAAATACAAAGATTGACATTCCATTTAAGGATAAAGCGTGTAATTGAAATCGAAAAGGAAGCATGGATAACAAATACTCATTTTGATATTCTGAATCAGAGGATTCTTGTGCTTTACGATCAATCTTTGGCGGTAAGTTATTTAACGATTAGCACAACTTAGATATTTTCATACATAAATTTCGATAGAATTGGCATGTTTGAGCAAATCCATGACACAACAATATCTTGTTGCACAGTTTACCATCCATTCGATTATATAATAACCGGAGGGAAAGATGGCAAGATTAAGATCTGGAACATGAACAAGACCTTAGTCCATCAATTTCAAGATCACAGAGGCTCGGTCAATGCGATAACTCCACTGGAAAAGCGTTACGGTCCATGTTTGTTGTCTGCTTCTTCTGATAGAACAATAAGGATGTATAATTTGGATCAGTACACATGCATATACAAGTAAGAATATTATAGGTTTAAGATATGAATTGACACCCAGTTTGAAGTTTTAGATTTAAAATTGTTCCTCAGAGACTATTTTTACACTTATTCGAGGCAATCTGTGACAATGTGGTATTTGAACAAGTTCCAAAATACGTTTTCACTGACTCAGTATTAAGAATAAAAGTATCAAGAATAGATCGAGAGTGATTTCACTTAAAGAAGCGAAAAGTCTCAAAAAGCCAACGAGATATGTTGTAGTTACTGAAGATGGTAGTGTAAGGTTACTCAACCAATATTATGGACAAACAATTGTAATCGCTATGCCTTTATTGCGCAACTCAAGTATAATGGATGCCTTGTACGACTATGACAATGGTAAAATAATTGACGAAATTACATAGAATTAATATTTGCATTTATGACCAATAGAGATATGATAGTATATGACACCAATGTAAGCCCATGCAGAATCTTGGGAATAACGAATTTAGAAGGTATAAAATATGTTGAAAACACAAAGGAACTACATCGATTTGTGGGTTAGATGGAAAAAAGAATTGTGATTTTTTAAAAGAATTAGAAAATAGAGATGAAGAAGAAATAAAGCAATATGGTTTTTGGGTAATTGGAGGCAGCAATGAGGGGCAAATTTTGATTTTGGATAAAAAGAACAAGAAATGGAATATTGTTCAACAGGTAAGTTAGAATATTAAGTGATATAAAAGGCTCATTCGGCTGAATTAACAAAAATTGAATGTCATGCAGAAACCATGAGAATATTTACTGCGGGAAACGGTACATGGCATGCATTTGATTCATTAGATAAAAATATCAAAATATGGAAAATCAGTTATGAATTTAATAGTTTTGGGATTGTTTATCATTTTAGTCTGACGCATTCATTTAATGTAAATAGTTTTGTGACTCAACTCCATTATGCCAACTATGGTTTAATGTTCTCAGATTCTTCTTTCAAATTGTATCAATATGACTTTAATAAAGGTATTATCTTAAAAGAATAAAAAATTAAAGACATTATCAAGGCACATAATGCAGATGAAGATCACAACAAGGAGGTGACTCGGATTTCAAGTCATTCAATATTGCAACTGTATGTTACCAGTTCCATTGATGGATTGGTGAAACTTTGGGACAATGATAATACTTTAATCAGAGAAATTCAGTTTTCGGAGCCTGTGTACAGCGTGTGCTTTGCGAATGAAAAGGCTGATTTGTTGGTAGGATTGGAGAACAGTGTAGCGCTTGTGAGATGCTTTAAATATTTGCCAAATCAATATTTAAAGGCAATTTTAAAGCTAGCAAAGTTGTTTGGCGATTTACCAATTCCTGTTGATAAGCCAAAGGCATTTAATCCAGATTTCAATTATTGGGAAGAAGATAATATAGGCAATGTTAAAAATGAAAGTATACAGGAAGATGTTGTTCAAAGGTTGATTAGACTTATTGAAGAAAGCGATGTTGATGGAGAATCAATGATGGATCCATTTAGGGTTGCATTAATGAGAATGGTAAAAGCAGATTTTAATATTTAGTAATAGAAGATTAAGGCTAAACCCAAAGTAGCTGGAAGGAAATCAATTAGTGTTCAAATGCAAAACGATTCAAACTCTACTGAAGACTCTTGGTTGACCAGATTAATAGAAAATGAAAAAGAAATAGACATAAAGAAACTACTTGAGCCGTCAGAATTGGCTCAATATACTTATTTTTCAGAAAAGCCAGATATTGAAATTGAGAGATTAGGGAATGAGTTGATGATAGATTCAAATAAACGGAAAAATGTCTCACTGCCTAATCCAATCCAATTAAATAATTTTAAAAGCTCAATTGCAAATTTCCTGGAAAATTTTAAACAAGAAGAAATAAAAGTGCATGAAAAGGCAGAAGAACTTCCATTGATGCCAAAACCAATTGAAGTCAATTATGATCTTTCTCATCTGGATCCGTTAATTGAAAACCTTGAAAATACATTGAGATTAACTTCTAAACAAATACTGAATTTGCAAAATACTAATGAAGAAACAAAAGTTGATGATAAAAAGTCATTGATAAAATACGCCAAGAAACAACAAAAGAAAAAATCAATAAAGAGAAAACTTGTTCTGCCTGATGGAATCATCCTCCCAAATTCTGTCATTATTAAATCGGCGAATTTTGAAAAGAATGTAGAATCCATACAGCAAAATAATGTTCAATTGCTTAAAAACACAATGGAAATATTTAAAGGTAAGTTTGAAGAGTTTAATAGACATAGGGAAGGCTGCTGAACACAGAAAATTGAAGATGCAGAAAACAGACAATTTTGACTGGAATGCCGCCCGAATGGCCATCTTTGATGATGACGAAGAACAAAACTCAAATGAGACTTTGGATAAACCTAAAGAGCAGAAAGAAATAATTGATAGAAAACTCGATCACACAGAAGTCAATAAAAAGATCACTTCAAACATTGAATCCATAAATCTGACAGATTTGCCTTCTTTACTTCCTGTAGAATCAACAAAATTGAATGAAATTCCCTTCAGCGAAAATTCTAATGAAACTTTTGAAATGAAATCTGTAGGCGATTTAATTCAAGGAAACCCGGTAATTATTGACCAACCAACAAATGATGTAATTGTTAAAAAGGAAAAAAAAGTAAATTCGAAGAAAAAGAATAAATCTCCCTCTAATTACTCGAAAGAAACCAAAAAACAAATAGAAACTGAACACAACAAGTACATTGTCCCAGAAGTTGAAAATGTTGAAAAGGCTGTAGGCAACGCCATCTCTTGGGATCTTTTAAGACGCCCCTTCCCACATAACGTCAAAGAAGAAGAAATGCCCCCAGAATTCAAAAACGTCGTTAATATGACTTGGTTTCCTGGATTAAACGTAAATTTCTCACAGATTATAAATTAGGGGAAAGAATCCACTTTAGTTAATATTGTAGAGATTTTATTGAAATTGATTGCTCATGGAACCTGGTCTGAAAAAGTAGAGGCTTCAAAATCGCTTGTGTACCTGTATGAGACATTCAAAGAAGAATTTCCTAATCCTTTAGAATCATTAGTATTGCCTCAAATAGATTCATTTAATGACGATGCTTGGCAAATGAGAGCTCAGACTTGCCTCAACATGATGAAGTACAATATTCCACACGATGAAGTACTAATCGGTCTAATTGGTAGGTTAGGCGATAAAATCGATACTGTAAAGTAATAAAATTCAAACCTTCTATTGCTAGAACAAATGCGAAAGCAGCTTTAGCACATTTCGGCATTGAAACCAAAGATTCATTGTTAAAATGTCTTGAAAAGTTGGGATTAATAAGAATCAATAACGACCAGCATCAATTGAAAGATCAAAAAGTTATGAAAGATACAAAATCAGTAACAATTAGGCCCTCTCAAGTAATAAAACTATTTGTCACACAAAGGCTGAAAAGCACAGGGAAAAGGATGTAGAGGGAGATGGAAATTTAAACTCATGGGTTGCTAGCTATCGTCGCCTAAATGCTATTTCACCATTCAAAGCTGAAACACGAATTAATCCCAAAAGGATCAAAAAAGTAAAATCTGGTCAAAAGAAAAGCAATTTACCAGGGTTGAACAAGTCAAAAAGCTATATTACAGCTTCAAGTGAATATGTTACAATTGAAGACACAAATTCAGAAGCAGATTCAGCTGTATATTCTCTGGGCTCTAATTCAGGAAGCTTATACCTAGACGCTAAAGAGAGGAGGTACCTAAGAAAAGTTACATGGAACAAAATTTCTGAAAAGCTTCCACTTTATTATTAAAATAGCTTAATAAATTAAAACCTTAGTTTCCATTAATCATTATGATTTTTACAAATGTCATTTGTTGATACTTTCAAGTACAATTCAGGATTTGGCAATGAGCATTGCTCTGAAGCAATTGTAGGAGCGCTTCCTAAAGATCAAAACACTCCGCAAGTTTGCCCATTTAACCTATATGCTGAGCAATTAAGTGGAACAGCATTCACTGCACCGAGGGCCCAAAATCAAAAAACGTAATGTCATTCATCAATGAAAATAGATGGCTATATCGTATTCGGCCTTCTGTTTCCCATCTGCCTTTTCAACCTTACTCGACCAAGTCCAAAATATTGGCAACATTTACGAGCGACAATACTGTTATTACACCTAATCAGTTAAGATGGAGTCCTTTTGAATTAAATACACAGGAAAGTGTCTCTTTTGTAGACGGATTATATACTATAGCGGGGGCGGGAGATGCATCTCTAAAATCTGGTGTTGCATTTCACGTATACATGGCAAACTGTAGTATGACTGATTCCGCATATCAAAATTCCGATGGAGACTTTTTATTCGTACCTCAAGAGGGAACCATAGTTATTCAATCTGAACTGGGCTTTCTTACAGTAGCCCCAAATGAAATAGCTGTTATTCCACGTGGGATCCGATTTTCAATTTCATTACCTGAAGGACTTTCAAGAGGATATGTGTTGGAAGTATTTAATGGGCATTTTGAACTTCCAGAGTTGGGTCCTATTGGCGCAAACGGTTTAGCTCATCCACGGCATTTCTTGTATCCCACAGCCGCTTTTGAAGAAAAGAATACTGCATTTAAAATTTACAATAAATTTCTTGGTCAAATGTTTGTTGCAGAGCAGGTAAGAATTCACAAGTAATGAATAATAGAATCACTCCCCGTTTAACGTTGTTGCATGGCATGGTAACTACTCTCCCTATAAATACGACCTTTCAAAGTTTAATACGGTTAATTCAGTTTCATATGACCATTTGGTACGGCATTTTCATGTTTTATTATAGGACCCTTCCCTCTTCACAGTATTGACTTGTAAAAGCAATACCCCGGGAACAGCAGTTGCAGATTTTGTTATATTTCCTCCAGTAAATTAAATTATTCGCGGGTAAAGAGATGGGCAGTTCAAGAAAATACCTTTAGGCCGCCATACTTTCATAGAAATTGCATGAGCGAATTCATGGGATTAATCAAAGGTGAATATGAAGCCAAAAAAGATGGATTTTTACCAGGAGGGGCCAGTTTACACAAGTAATTGCTTCTTATTTATCACGTTTTAGCTGTATGACACCTCATGGGCCAGATGCCAAAACGACCGAGGAAGCTATGAAAGCAAATTTGAAACCAGTAAAAGTCGCCAATGAAACTATGGCATTCATGTTTGAAAGTTGCTATATAGTCTCAGTTACTAAATGGGCTTTTAATGATTGCCAAAAGCTGCAAAATGATTATCATAAAGCATGGATTGAGATTCCATCGAAATTTGCAAATAAATCTGCCTGATATTTTGGTTTATTCATCTATTCGCTGAATTAATTGAACCAGCTTATCATTAAATTCCTCAGCATTATCAAGGTATAAATGATGACCGGCATCAGAAATATGAATTAGCTGGCTTTTATACTTCAACGTTTTTTGAGCTTCAGCAGCGTGACTACTATCCATCCAATCCTCTTCACCATCTAACATCATTGCGGTAAAAATATTACACATAAAATGGATCGGCACTTGAATGTCTTTAAGATGATGCAACAATGGTTTCCTAGCATAAGCGCCAGGAGCTAGTAGCAATCCAAGTGCGTATTCACCACTGCCTTTGCTAGCGCATAGATGGTAAAAATATTCATCGATATTTTTTGCTTCATCGGGATCAAGAGAAAATCTGCGGGTAGTGTACAATTTTACCAGTCTTCTACCGAGTGGACTATTCTGTAGGTAATGTAAGCCTACCCGGTTGTTCTCACTAGCCACTGCGGAGTATAATTTTGGTCCCATAAGTAATAGAAAAACCTCCTCATATAAGAGGGGGGCTTTGGCCGATCGAACTCTTTCAAATTGGATACGTCAGCTTCAGAAAGCTGAGTTTTTTTAACATCATCTGGACGATCAGGTAAACCAACTTTCAGATTTTAAAGGTAAGAATATTACCAGGTGAGACAAGGATTAGTTTTTTGACGTTTTCTGGATACTTTAGTGCATACCACGCCGATAGGTATCCACCTTTAAACACAAAAACGTATCAATACCCATAGAATGACCAATTAGAATCATCTTGTTCCTAAGTCGATGACATTTTCTCCATTCTTCTAGTGATTCAATAAAATAATCAATGGTCTTTAATGATTTAAACAATGATTTTGTACCTTTTCTGTATCTTGAATGGTTTTAAATTTATTGAATGGGAATTTGGGCCGACTTGAGCGTCCCATGCCTAGCCAATCAAAGGCCAAAACCCTCCTTCCTGTCTTTTCTGAGATAGATTTGAAATTTTTATAATAATAACCTAAGCCTGTTGCGTATCCATGACATAATACAATGATATCATCATTATTTGATTTCATATCGACAAACGTAGATGCGTCGTCCAGAATAATATCTCCTACACCATTGGCATGATCAACAGAAAGAGTGTGAATATGAATTTCTTTGCTCTTTGTTATTTCTAGGCAGATAGTTATGTTACCAGGAGAACCTTATACGACTTTGCAATTTTCGAAGGAAAAGGCTCCAAACCACCGTAATTCAATAAATTTTCTTCTGCATTTTTACCGACAGTCACAGAGGTTGGCCAGTATACTTGGGAGAGATAATTAAAGACGTTTTTGTTTTGAGCCGTTGTTCCAGATGTCATGTCAGAATTTCGAATAAATAGTTTTCAATTTGTGTAAACAAAAATTATACATTGATTTATTGTAATATTAAGCCGAAATCCATTAGATTATCAATTATCAGTCCCAATGCACGACGGTCTATTTTAGAAGTTCTATTTTTATTCCGACGGTTCAAGTTTAGTGGATCTCATTCAGATTTAAGAATCAGGGCGAATTTTATTAAAATTTCTTTAAAATTATGCACTTTTTTAAAAATATTCATTTATTAATCATATTGGTGTTCTCAAAATCCGAGGCTTTGCAGCAAATGCCTCAAAGTTCCTAATGTTAAATGAAAATAAAGCTATTACTTGTCACCAAACAACTGTGTCGGGTTCTCAAAAGGAGTTTTGGGTCTAATGTAGGACAAAGCGTTGCGTTTGATTGCGGCTTTGGGATAGTCATTGATGCTAACCAATGTATGCTTGACTTGTACGGGTTGATTGTACTATATTCAAATGTACAGATAATTAAATTACAATCCCAAATTTGTTGCAAAGAAGTTCTTCGCCTTTCACACCGCCGACATCAAGATCATCGAGGTTATCAATGACAGACTCAAATGCCGTTTCTTCTAATATTTCTGAAACAGGAACATTGTCTATGTCTACAAGTGTAAGCTAGAAATTAATTGAAAGTAAAACTACCTTTTCGTCTGCATCGTCGCCATCTTCTGAAACCAAATCAATATCATTAGTCTCTTTGCCTATTCATATCTCAAACATAAATTTTACAATTCATATCAAGCATTTTAATTAATGTTTCGCATTGCATTTTTACTTTTATGTCAATATTGTTCTCTATCCAATAACGTAGCATATCGGCTAATCCCATTGCTTGAGCAGCGTCGTGATACACTCTCTCGCTTATTAAATAGTAAATTGCCCCGTGAGCGTATGTTCTGGTTTGATTACTTCCTGTTTCCAACAAATCCGACAACAGTTTTAATATCTCTGTTGAACAAAACGACCATGCCTTTCTCATTGCAGTTCTTAAAGAGAGATTCATGCAAAGTGATGATAATCTTTCGGTAATCCAGGGATCTTCTTCAAATGAACCTATAATTGAATCCGGGTCCCGTAAAACATCAAGCAAAATGGATGCGATGCCATGTTTGATCAGGTGCGTCTGTATAACTCTTCTTATGCTAAGTTTGGACAAAATAGAAATAGAAATTTTTGACATGATGATGTTTTTACTTCTCATATATAGGAAGCAACGATCAAGAAGCCAAAATTGTGAAATCAAACATTTTGTCGGCAGCAAATATGTTCTTCCAAGAGGATATGATGCGATAGAATTTATAAGAAGCATTGTTTGAAGCTGTATGCTTTCATCAGTATTGTGGTTAAGCAATGTGGGGCCCACCTGTGGTGCCTTTAAGATTAAGAAATGTGACAGTGTCTTACATCTAATATGCCCAATACATCGTTATTGATGTAATCATGTAAATAGTTAATGTTGCTACGCGAGTCATACGCTGCTAAACGCTAATTACATGGTAAGTTCAAGCATACCCATCTCAAGGCTTGCAAAGTCCTTGAAACTAACTTAGTTTCATGTAAGGATTTTAATGAAATTTTTAACTTTGCATAATCGATAGGTATGGATCCCCATAAAGCTGTAATTGGTCTCGTTGGAATATCTGGTAAGTCTTGATGTTCTTGTCGTTCATACACTAAAGAGTTGTTTGCTTTTTCCGCATATATTGTATTATCAACACCACTTTTTATCTGATTTTAAATATTCGAGCTATTTTTTACGTTTTCATTTGTTTCAATGTTTTCATTAGATACGTTTTTAAAGCGAATTAATTTCTGGCAAATTATCTCAATTTTGTCTGTATCAACCTGTAAATATTTGTGAATTCAAATTACTCGTTGGCCATTAACTGAATCCATGAGGACTTCAACAAGTTCTGTGGCGACTTTCAAAAGATTGGAATAGTTTCGCTTGATTCTAACAAAAAATATAATATAACCTTCAAATTCTCTATTTCTCGGACTAATTTTAAGTCCTTATCTTCGTAATGATTTAATTCATCTTGTAATCTTCTCACAATTATAGAATCGTTGTTTATAATATGACAAGCATTTAAATTTTTCAAGGTTTCACGTTTCAATATCTTAAATTGGGGCTCAATTTATATTACGTAATCCTTGTATAAATGAAACAACAAAGGTTCTTTCTTTCCGCTGACTATGCTATCGAGGTATGTCATAAGTTCATGTTTTAACGAGGTCTTCCATTCATTCTAACATGCAAATTTTTAAGACACTACTGAATAAAAAGTTGAAAAATTTGGATGTTTCGAAGGATTAGGGATGTATGGTAGCGCGAAATACGGAAGAAACTCGATATTTTTACTCAAAAGTGTCCCTTTAATATCCAAATATTGTTTTAAAATCTCTATCGAATCATGCTGGGTAAAAGATAAATGATTATTACACATTCCTGATCATTTCTTGCGCACACAACAAAATATATGCGGCAAAAAAATTCTAGTTTCAGAGATTGGTCACTTTCAGATGCCCTTCGATTAATTAAGTCGCCCCAATGTTTTAGAAATGAATTGACATTCCCATGTTCAAAAGCCATAACTATGTCCTTTTAAGCATACTACGGTATGTTACTTTAACGGTATCTTCATCCTTTGCTAAATCTTTCTCATTCAGTAAGTCATTTAAAGTAGATGGAAAACTTATTTGCTCTTTATGATTATGTAATTCTTCATTAAAAGACTTGAGGGAGTTGAAGAAATCTTTTGCTTGCAAGTACTATATTTGATAAAGTTCTGAATTACGTCTAAAATAATTGAATTAATTTCAGATCTAATCGTGGATTCTTCATTCAAGGATGATTCTCCTGTCATAAAACAAACAAATAAACATACGAGAACATTAAAGTTTTACTAATTATATTATTTTTAAAATGCATGAAATTGATTTAAGCAATAAGTTTATTATATTAGCCTTAATGGCAATGTTATTTTAGCCATCTTCATGTGGCTACTCAAACTGAGGCCTTGACTTACCTTTATTTTGTAAATTGAGCGCGCAAATATCTGTAGGTTTGGACATGCGTAAAACTGATGAATAATTTCGGCTTATGAACTTGTGCAGTTTATTTTCCGGTAGTTATCACGATACACGATGGGGGGCTATCTGTCAAAATCTTTTACCAGAGCGCAGGCTGAAATGATGGAAAAGCAAAAAGAAACCATGCGAGAAAATATGAATCGTCAAATGAGAATAATGCAAGCAAGTAGTATGGCGGCAACTAGGTACCCACTTTAACCTAAATATCATCCAGAGAAAGATTAAATTGGATTTTTGCTGCATATTCTCTTATAGGATTCGCTGCGATAAATTCATATTTCAGGAAAGGATTTATTCCAGACATGATAAAGCCTCCTTTGTTTATAGGATCCATCGTTACTGCATACCAAGTGGATTTCGCATATTTTAACAAGTCTGACAGGATTAGAGAGGAATATTACAACATTTTAGTAAAGACTAGAAAAAATTGAAATAGGAAAACGAAGATCATTGGTTTTCTTTAGAGGAACGAGAATACATAAAAAAGAACAATATGAGAGCCAGACCATTAACTAAGTAACAAAATTTAAATAAATTCAATGAATCGGCTCTTCAATATCATTCCTCATTATTTCCTTTACGTAATTGAATATTGATTTTTCAGCCTTCGACATTAGTTCGATATCATTAAGGCCATCCATATTTTCAAAGCTCACAAATACAGGGATATTTAATCTCAGTGCTAATGATAAAGGTTCATCAAAATCAAATACCTAGTCTTTGAGCTAAACTTTGGCATTTATCACTACATGAAAGGAGGGGTATGGATGGCGGAATAGGGGACTTACATTAAAAGACTTGCTATTTCTTACCATACGAACTGGAACTGATGCGCAAAGATTGCTAAATGCAGAATTTGTACCGCACCATATAGATATCGCGTTAGGGAAGACCCATACCCGTATATACACTGTATTTAGCATAACTTTTTCTTCAAAGTTATATATTTTCATTGACCCACAAACTTCAGGTGATAATTTTGTCATCGCCCTGGTAATAAATTTAGCAAAAATCATGAATAATGTATACATTTTATTCGACAATTTTCTATTGTCACCATACCATAGAACAGTGTTCGCGGTATATATCCATGCAGTCTGCAGTAACAGATAGTTTTTTGCTGCATAGCTCGTCCTTAATTGTTTCTATTGCAATTTTAGAAGAGGATAAGAAATTTTCGCCTACAGCTTTTTGTGACTGCTTGATAAATCTCCTCGAGACCACCTTACGATCAAGGCATATGTTTTCACAGCTATTTCGAATTGAAGCACCGAGAAGAGATTGTATTTTTGACGGACTAGTAGGTATTTTTTCAAAACTTATGTTGGTTGGGTCGCTATGCAAATTTTGTTGAGACCTTTTTGGAGTCTCCATCTGATTATTGCTAATGTCGTTCTTGTGCTTCTCTTCACCAGGAAGAGAGTATATGCATGAATCATTTGATTGATAGACATATTTTGGTGATTTTTGTATGTCACCGATAGTACCTTTTTCTGAAGACAGCAAAGCCGATTGTTTGGTCATTGACATGGCATTTAAGATCGATAACTTTTTAAATTTAGTTAAAAACTTTACCTCTCCAGTTTGATTCCTGTCTGGAACAACCGCCATTTTGAAGGCGCCCAAACGGTTTTGCTAAGGTGGCTGGGAAGTGTGACAGTCATAATTAGCAAATTCCCATGTCCACTTAAATAAGAAGGATTCAAATAAATCAAGATTCAAGATTCAATTTTAAATTGTGTTTCATGAGTATTTTTACGTGAAGATATGTACAAGTTCAAACAAGCATTTACAATAGTAGAAATAAATAGTTTCTGTGAAAACCAATTTATATGATTAATTTACTGTTCATATGAAGTGACTTTGTGATGCATGGCTGCGCCGCATGTTGCAAGGTGAATCCAGAAGTAAAAGACCACCAAGTATAGATTTTATGCACATTAGAAACAGACACTGCATTTAGACAACAAAGATTAAAGGCGTGGCAACCTATATTAACACCGAAAACAGTTATCCCTTCCTTTTTCATGTTGGGAGTAATATTCATACCAATAGGAATTATATTACTCCTCGCATCGAATTCGGTAATTTTTATTTATAGCTATAAGAGGTTGTAGAATTGACCATAGATTACACTAAATGCGTTGGGGCGACCAACGAAAATAAACCTCCTGGAGCAGAATCATGGTCCTATAACTCACAGATGAATGAATGCACATTAACATTTAAAATACCTGACATGAAGGCTCCGGTGTTTATGTATTATAGGCTGACTAATTTTTACCAAAATCATAGGAGGTATGTGAGATCAGTGGAGCCCAAACAATTAAAAGGAGAAGCTTTAAAGGGCTCAGAACTAGGATCATGTGCACCAAAAATAAAGCCAGGAAATGACGAATTCCCGGTATACTATCCTTGCGGCCTCATTGCGGATAGCTTTTTCACTGGTAAGAGTTTGAACGTAACAAAAATAGATGAATTTGGACCATTGACCTCATCCAATGGAATAGATTCGTTCGCCTTTACTGATAAAGGAATCACTTGGCCTTCGGACAAATATCGATACTTGCCAACTAAATATGCACCCGGACAATATGTTCTTCCACCTAACTTGGCAAAAAAATATGGAAGTACCGGTTTCTCTCCGGAATCAAATGAAAGATTTCAAGTTTGGATGAGAACAGCAGGCCTTCCGACTTTTAGAAAGGTCTACGGGCGGTTGGATCAAGACATTCCTGGTGGAACTTATTCAATTAAAATTCAAACAGGTAACGAAGAAAAAAATTTAAGTTAGGTTATGATGTTGAAAGTTTTGGAGGTACGAAATCGTTTGTTTTGTCCACCGTTTCTTGGATGGGTGGCAAGAATCCATTCCTTGGCACTGCTTACATCACAGTAGGTTGCGTTTCATTAGTTCTTGGCTTTATTTTTATTGTCCGTCAACATATTTCGCCTAGGTAATACTTTTCTTTTCGTCAAACAAAGAAAACTGGGTGATCACACTTACTTGTCTTGGAATCAACCCTCGCAAAATAATAATTCATAAAATTTTGATTTTGTGTGTTTTGACGTTAATTTTGAGTAATTTAAATTAATGCAATTACACCGCCACCAAGTGAAAAGCTTACCAGCATGCTTTACCGGTATCTTATTCTGTTGATAGGCCTTATTATATTTATTTCAGTTGCATCCTCTAAAACCTTCTACTTAACAAATATTGTGCAATACTCTCCTGAGAAACACGGCAGTAGAATTCAGTTTACATTTGGAGATAATGTAATGTTGAAGAAAAACATTAGTTTCTTTGATCCCTTGAATAAAGAATTCGTTTTGGCGGCTGCTGGAATGTCGATGATAGCATATCATCCACCAGTTAATGATAGCCTGCGTATCCTAACTAATGATCCTTATATGGTTTCCAGAAACAAAAATATTAAGAATTCTTTGAGTTTTTTTGACGAAAGTTTAACAGAATGGACGCCGCCACCAACAACGGTAAGAAGTACATTTGATGTGCATAGGGAATCGGGTTTGGATGGAATGAAACTAGTGTGAGAGGTTATCTTTTTGAAAATAAAGAACGAACTGAGGCTATAATAGCTATTAAAGGCACTTCTCTCCCGTTTTTTGGCGGTGACACTGCCAAAAATGATAAATATACAGTACATAGTATTGATGAAAATTAAAGGATAATTTTATTTTTTCTTGCTGCTGTGCAAAAGTGGATAGAACTTGGCGCCCTGTTTGTAATTGCTATCACGGTAATACAAAAATGTGCAATTCCACCTGCATCGAAGATGAAACAAGACTTCAATCTAACAAATCCTACTACGAATATGGAAAAGTAATATCTTTTTAAATAATATGTTAGAAAATTGTCCAATTTGTCCAAAAGTACATTATCAAACACAAGAACTTGGCATTGACAGGACATAGTTTAGGCGGGAGTCTATCAGCACTTTTATCTCTTACTTTTGATATCCCAGCTATTACATTTAATTCTCCCGGCGAAAGACTATTCGCGGAACGTCTTGGACTAGGTCAAAATCCAAACATTCAAATTTATCATTACGGAACAGAAAGTGATCCAATATTTACAGGAAAGTGTAGAGGAATAACATCATCGTGTTACATTGGAGGATATGCAATGGAGAGTAAATGCCATACTGGAAAAGTGNGGAATAACATCATCGTGTTACATTGGAGGATATGCAATGGAGAGTAAATGTCACACTGGAAAGGTATGTGCCTATCCAAAGAAAGGAATACGAGATATCCTCTATCATCAATTATCTTGGCTGATAAAAGATTTCCTTAAACCTCTTGAACTTCCTCCTTGTGAGTACGAAACTGATTGTAAAGATTGCGAACATTGGGAATTTGTAAAATAAACATTGTGGATCATTTGTAAAAAACTTTAGTCAAAAAGGGCCTCTGACAGTGTCTTGTTTCACCAGTATTGTGGAAGGTTCGATTATCCACGTATGAGGTAAGACACGAATCTCTTAAAAAGCACCCAACGCGAGGGTCGAACTCGCAACCTTGAGATTAAGAGTCTCACGCTCTGCCGATTGAGCTAGCCGGGCTTGACTTAGTAAAATTATCTTTATTTATCAAAGTGCACTAATGAATAAATGGGGGATGTCTGATGGGCATAGACTTTAACTCTAACTTTTACATGGTACTGTATTTAAAGTTATTAAATATACAAAAAAATCATATACATTCTTGACAGCCTATGTCAGAAGCGTTTCTTTCAAATCCCATTTTCATCTACGCAAGACAAGCCACTGATGAATAGGGTGGTCCCACTTCATTCTACTAAAACTGCGTCAAGTATTAACCTTTCAATTAATGATGAGCATGAATTGAAACTTTTGCACTACTCTCATTCATTATGGTCGCCAATTTACAGAACCAATTACTTGAAGTGTGGACATTTGTACCTAAAGGCAGCTGGTACAGAATTCATTTTGATAACAAAGGGATTGGAAGTGTTTACAAAAAGCACCAAAAGCGATGGTGCATTTTGATAAAGGGAAATATGTTCATATTCAGGGACAAAATGGTACGAAGATTTTGTTAAAGATTACTAGGATGAAAACCCTTTAACATGTGCTTTCATTGACGAAAAGACAAAAATTATAGGCACTCAAAGTCAAGGCAAGGAATTTTGTTTTGAAATACAATTTACGTATTCTTGCAATTTGGAGTCAGGAAAAAGTCATAATAGGAAAACCTTTACATTTATAGTAGAAAATTCCAAAGATGTGAGTGAATGGGTTGATATTATCAATAAAAACATTTCTTCTTGTAGCAATACAGACGACATTGAAGTGAAAGAAATTCCTAATCAGCCAAAGATTGGATACACAAGCAATAATGCTGAAGTTGTAATAGAAATGATGACTTCAGACATATTGAATAAAGCTCGGAGAAAAAGTTCGGTACTGACAAAGATTTTTGTTAATAATCCTGTGATTGAATCTGAAAATCAAGTAACTGAAATGGATGAAGAATTTCTCCATTGTTTTAGAGAGAGATCCAAATCAACAATTAAGTTATTTCAACAAATGGAATTCCAAACGAAGAATTTTTCAAATGTCTTGGAGTGTTTTGTCAAAGGAACTGTTCTTGTTCCAAAAGTTTTGGAGTATCTTGTTACGTATATTCCATTATTAAAGCAATTTGCTGAAAATATAGAGGATAAAATGCTAGTTCCCTTTTACAATCCCAGTTTTAGCAATTCAGTGAGAGATCAAATGATACTGTTGACTGATTTTTCAAAGGAGTTGGCAGTTTCATCATTATCACTTTTGCAGGGATTTTTCTTGCAATCCAAAAATGGTATTATTTGCCCAGAAGACGAGGTGATTAGAATTATCAAGGAAGTGTTGAAGAAAACATCGGATTTGGGTCATTGTATTGAAAATTTTAGAATATCTGTACGGAATATACTAATCTTGGATGATTTTTTGAGAATGGCTGATGAAAAGATACGAGCGATGATTAAGAGCCAAGAGAATCCTGATATAGCCCCTAATGAATCTATACCGCGACAATATTCCAATAATTTGAAGCCTTTTGATCGAATATGTTATATTTTGTCAATGGACTGTACAGATATTTTGGAAAATTCGAATTTTGAAGTTCAGAATTTCCTGAATGATTTTATAGCCAAGATTGATACATTGTTGGCAGATATTAGATTATTGTTAAATGAAAGTTGCTTTGAGGATGAAAAGACGAAGAATTCTGTGATTACACATTTGGAAAATACGGAGAATACTGTTGCAGGATATGTTGAAATAATATCCAAGATTGATGAAAGGAGGATGTTGTCACTTCAAGAGCAAGTTGATTTTTCTAATGAATCATTTTTGATTACAATTCAGGTGATTGATTTATTGATGGGGATTCATGCTTTGTTTCAAAATTCTCCAGAGAGGAATAAAATCGCGTCTGCATTGCTGAAGAGTGTTTTATCATACAAGCATAGATCACAATTGAATGAACGGGAGGGTGTAAAGAGGACGAATTCCAATAGTGGCAGAAGATCTATTTATTCACAAGAAATTGAAAATTTTTCATTATCTTTTGCTTCTACGTTAACAGTTGACCGTGTGCAGCAATCTCCATCCGTTATGAAATTTTTTGAGCAAAGTTCAAAGAATGAAGTTGCTGTTAATAAAATAATTTGTAGATCATTGACTGAAATTTTGGATTATTTGAGAGAGAGAATTAAAGAGATGAATGAATTCTTTGAAAGGAATGGAAGGAAACAATGTTTATCGATGGATGTAGAAACGTTGACGGATACAGTAGCGTGTATTCTTCATCAGAGCCAACAGTTGGATGAAGAGAGTCAAAGTTTAGAGACGGAATTTATAGAAGCTTCATTGATTGATAAGCTTCAGGAACACAAGAGTGAATTATTTTTAGAGATTGGAGCATTTTGTAATGTGATTAGGACTGTGATTTCTGGTGGATATGAAAATTATTATGAATGTCAAACGTCAATTATAGAAATGAGATGCGAATCTCTTAAAGATATAATTTACGAAATTTCCAATTTAAAGTATAGTGAGAAAAGTCCCGAATGTTCAGCACAGCAATTGGCCATGATGGCAGTAGAAAAGTATTTATCTGAAGAAGAGTCAAATTTTTTTAAATCTGGAGAAATCATTTTCAAAGATGAAACTGACAAGATTCAAATAAAGGGTGGAACATTACCTGGATTGACTCGATATTTAACAAACACGCATCAACCAGATGGAGATTTTGTTCACAGTTTCCTTTTAACTTATTCTTGTTTTATTTCTTCTAAACAATTTTTAAACTTTTTATTGGAAAGATATAAAATTTCAATTCCAATTGAATTCAATAAAGATCAATTGATGAAATTGGCGTTTATTAAAAAGGGAATAATTCCTGTCAAGCTAAGAGTTTTAAATGTTTTGAAAATGTGGGTGAAAATGAACTTTGAAGAATTAGAGTAAAATAATTCAATCCTCTTAATAAAGATCTCATGAATTGGCAGCAATTTTACATGAGCTTGTAAATTTAATGAAAGATGATTTTAAAAAAGGAACTGAAGATTTTGTTTGTCTTTTAGCTAAACTAGTAAATTTCTCAATCTATTTTAAATTTTATAGAAACGCCAAAGTAGATTTATTTCATCTAATATTACTTTTAAACAATACCACATTCCTGATCCACCCCCTTCAATTTTACCAAAGTTTGAAAATTTCAAAATTTCAGATCTTGATCCATTAGAATTAGCTAGGCAAATTACTTTAATAGATTGGGAAAATTTCTCTTCTGTTAAAGCGAAAGAATTTTTACAACAAAAATGGACGAAACCTGAAACTGCTAAAATAAATTCTCCAAACATTATGAGCATGATTGATTATTCAAATTCAGTAGTCAAGTCATTTCTCTTTTACTCTAGTTTGTTTATTGGATTGGATCTGAAATTGTTGGCTTGGATAATCCAAAGCAACGCGCGAATTTAATAAAACTCTTCATTCTGACGGCAGATCAATGTCGTCAATTAAACAACTTTAATTCTTTAAAGATGATTTTAGCCGCTCTAAATTCTTCTTCTATTCAAAGATTAAAAAAGACTTGGGAAGTAAATTGTATTTCTGAAATTTCACAAAGTTTGTTTCAAACAAATTGAAAAATTTATTAAAAGATTTATGCAATTTAATGTCGGAAGAAAAGTCTTATAAAAATTATCGTCAAACTCTTTCATCTTGTGAACCTCCCTGCATTCCATTTCTAGGTAATTATTGCGTTTATTCGATTATAGGAATGTATTTAACAAATTTGGTCTTTATTGAAATTGGAAATAGAGATTTTATTGAAAATGATTTAATCAATTTTGATAAACATCAAAGAGTTGCAAAGATTATTGACGAGTTGATCTCTTTCCAAAGAATCTCTTATCAATTTTATCCCGTCTATTCAATTCAATCTCTCATTCGTGAAGCAAATCATTTATCTGAAGATGAAATTTACAATCAATCTTTGAAAATAGAACCAAGAGATGAAACAAGTTAAACAACACAATTCAGACTTAAAATGGCAACATTAAAATAAATTATTTATTTAATTAAAGTTAATTAAATTGTTTATTCAATGATTAAGGTCAATTTTAAATTTTAATTTATTTCTGAGTTAAAGTGTTGAAACATTCCCTTGAACATGGAACAAAAGAAACTGGAAATGTCTTTTCAAATTTTTCAACAAATTTTATCACACGAAATGCCTTTTGAAAGACTTGTCCACCGCAAATACTACAAAATCCAATTGGTTTCTCTGCATGATAAAACGAAACAACTGGAATACATTCAATATCATCTGAAATTTGTTTGACAAAATTGGTCTTCTTTTCATTCGACTCCAAAGGCAACTCAACAGTGCGCATCTTTGATTTCCATAAGTTATCCATACAAATATCCTTCAAATCCACAACACTCTCATTAAATGAACTGTATCTAGTTAAATTATTTCCTTCTAGCCACAATGATCTCAACTTTGAACAAACTAGAATTTCCACTGGCAAGCATTCCAAATTATTAAAAGAAATATCAAGAATACAAAGAGAATTACATTCACCAATTGATTGGGGAATCTCTATACCAACCTCTCCAGATTATTACCTGAAATGAAATTGTGATTCAAATAAAGTGATCGCAATTCTTTCAATCTATAAATTTTACTAGACAATCTTTTCAACTTGTTAAATCCAAGATTCAGTTCCTGCAAAAACGTCAATTCCAAAATTTCTTCGGGAATATACTCGAATCTGTTTCCCTGCAAATGAAGAAGTACTAAATTCTTCAATAAAGGTAGTGTCGGCCTCGTTATATTCAACTGGCTTATATTCTTATGGCCAAGATCTATTTCAAACACTTCTTTTTTCTCAATTGTTTCAGTTTCAACATTGGCATCTTTAATATACGATACATTAAATGTTTTTGTCTGTTGGAAAGGTAAGGCCCATATCTTGGCCACGCATCCATCTCGTTCCATTGTTCGGAAATTTTGCCGTCAATTTTTTATCAACTTTGTCACAGATTTAGCAACAATATAGAAATTCAATTGAAACTGATTCTCATATTATAGGAAGGAATACAATTACATGACGTGGAAGACAAGAAGAACTTATCATATCTTCTCTCAATACTTTACTTTGGCTAAAGTTACTATTTTGTTGTTCAAATAGCTAAACATAATAAACTTCTTTTCCGAAATTTCTCCTTTAATGACCATTCAAGACTTTGAAGATGCTTTTCCACAAGGCACTTTTGATGATATAGTTCGAAACCCTTTACCTGATTCAACTACAAGAGTTGTAAACATCAACTATCCATCAAACTGTAATATATCTACATTGGAAACAAAGACCGTTCTGCAATACACTACTTTAGAGCTATTATGAATGCTAAAGAGTACTCTGAAAGAGCTTTAAAATTAACAGATTATTTGCTGCAGCTTAATGCTGCCAACTATACCGTGTGGTAATAACTACTTACAGTTTGAAATCAGGCAATACAGAAGGGATATTCTAGTGAAACTAGGAATGGACAAACAAATTGAATGTGATTGGATAAGAAAAATGTCTGAAAGCAATCCCAAGAATTATCAAATTTGGTATTGATCATCTTTTCTATTTTCTAGGTATCATAGGCAATGGTGTCTTGAAAATGAAAAAGAAATTGAAAATGTTATTGAAGAGTTAAATCATTTGGCAGATCACGCATTCAATGATGATAACAAGAATTATCACGCTTGGTCTTATCGCCAATGGATATTGAAGAATTTTAATGTCAGCTCAGATCAAGAATTAGATTTTGTGGAAAAAATGATAGATTTAGACGTTCGCAATAATTCTGCTTGGAATCACAGATTTTTTATTTTGACAAGGGATGAGAGTGTCAATTGGGAGAATGAATTGGCTTATGTTTGGAAGAAGATTAACTTGGCTCCCAATAACGAAGCTCCATACGTATATTTGGCAGGGTAAAATTGTAATTGCTTTTTGAACAGAATATGCGACAAATTTAAATCTGCCGAAAATAGCGAAATAATCAAGAATGCATTGAAGACTGCATTGGAAATGGAAGCGACTTTTCCAAAGACCATCCCTCTTCTTACATTTATCGTTGAAACTTCCAGACAGCATAACTTAATGTCCAAGGAAGAATTGTTTAAAGTAATAGAATAATTAGTTATTTACAGCGAATTGAATGTTTGGCTACAGAAATTGACCCAATACGCTCTAACTATTGGGAATATGTAAAAATGATTTATAATGGCAAATAAATTTATTTATTTTTTCACCAAATTCGGATCATCTATCAATAAGTGTTGGCTAAGCCTAGATATCATGCTTAGCTCGCTGCCCAGCATTCATATTTTAGTCGGTTGTCCAACTGAAGAATTACTTGAAACTTCAAAAGATGAAATACTCTTGAGCAATGAATACGGAAAAAATGAAGGGGTGAGCGAAATTGTAAAAGTGTTGCATTCATTGGGATATTCATCTATTCAAATGCATTCCGTGACATTAAACAATTACAATCAAATATTCCAAAAATTGGGACAGCAGTCGAATTTTGTCGTATTAAATCTTTGTGATGGGACAGAGACCGATGGCTACCCTGGAATCTCAATTGTAACGTACTTGGAACAGAAAGGATGGCCGTATACTGGTGCTAATCCTTACTTTTTTGATATAACGAATTCTAAACCTATTATGAAGAAGATATTGATGGAAAATAAAGTCTCGACGTCGCCGTTTGTTGAAATCGACAATCTTGAAGAAGCCAAGACGAAAATAAGTAAATTAGAAAATACGATTAGCTATCCTATGTTCATTAAACCTAGTATTTCTTATGCAAGCATCTGTATCAGTGATAATTCTGTAGTGACAAATCAGTGTGAAGCTTTAGGTCAACTGGAACAGGTACTGTCACAGACAAATGGAGGAGTGTTTATTGAAAAGTTTTTGGAAGGCAGAGAGTTTACTGCACTTGTTTCTGGTGATGCAACTCAAGGAATTGTTGTCTACGATGTTGCTGAAAGGGTATTCAACAAGAACTTGAAAGCAAACCAACGCATCTTAGCTTTTGATAGGTATTGGGCAGGTTATGATCTTAATGGTAACGCTCCCGATGAGAAAGAAAGGCTATACACATACGAACCAGCATCGCCACTTTTAATGGATAGGTTAAAGGAGTTGGCTAAGAATGCTTATCTATCTTTGAAAGGAAATGGCTATGGCAGAGTAGACATAAGAAGCGATAGTATGGATTATTCGACAATGAAATTATACGTTCTTGAAGTAAATGCAAATTGTGGTATGACATTTGACTCTTCAAGTTCAGCGGGAGAGGTAAGAAATTATGTATATTTCAATAGATATTGCGGTTATCAAAAGTTTCTCCTTCAGACTTTATGGACTCTTTGATTCACTTTGCAATGATGAGAGCAAAGAAATAAATCCATTTATTCTGTTTTGAGTGTGGGGTCATGTAATGTAGGTGATATATCTTTTATGGCTTCTGAAGATAACATGTGTAAAAATCCCCTACGTTCATCTTGAGTCTGCTCAGTCTGCTTAAAACCAACTATTTTCATTACTTTAGAATCTATTGCTGGTGTTTGAACAGTCTGCAGATTAGATGACACAGTTTCTGGGGCAGCCTTTTCTGTTTCTTCATCCTTTTGCTTAAATGACTATGTAAATGTTTGCTAATCCATACTTTTCCCATCCTTTCAAACAAAAACTTTCGTTCAAGGCGTAATCGATATATATTCCTTCTTATGCGAGCCATTTTTATTAAAAGCTCGTCATTTTCCTTTTATAATAGCTCAAATAATTGAATACTTGTTCAATTTCACGCACACGCTTTTTCAAGTCTTTATATTTCTGCTGATATTTGTCTTGAGCCGCTGCACCAGCAGTGCCAACTTCTTCTTGGGCTACTGGAGGTTGCATTAAGCAAAGAAAACCCTGGAAATTTCACAACGCAGTGATGAAATGCAGAATAAACGTGCGCATAAATAAACAGCAGTAGATGGTATAAATAGTCTATATTTTAAATAATTATTGATTTTGATTTATTAAGTTTATATCTGCCAAGGAAACAACAGTGGCATCAAATTATCGGTTCTGAAATTTCAGAATGGCTAAGAATTTGGAACATCTTTTACCGATTTCATGGAAATATCAAATTCATGAATGGCTGAAAGAAGACATTCCATCATTTGACATAGCTGGCTATGTAGTTGGTGAAAAGTTTGAGCGCGCCTCCCTAATTTGTAAATCACATGTAAAGAACTATGCGATGAAATTTAGGGTATATTAGCCGGTAAACCTTTTGTAAATGAAATATTTAACTTTCTATCCTGCTCTGTGTCATGGTGTGTTGATGAGGGAACAGAAATTGTTGGTGATTATGTTACAGTTGCTTCGGTTGATGGACCGGCAAGAAACATTCTGCTTGGAGAGAGATTAGCTTTAAATATATTGGCGAGATGTTCTGGAATAGCAAGTGAATGTTTTAAATTAAATCAGAAAAAGAGAGCAAAGGCATGGAATGGAGTAATTTCTGGTACAAGAAAGACTACACCTGGATTCAGACTTGTTGAAAAGTATGGAATGATTGTAGGTGGATGTGATCCTCATCGAATGGATCTTTCTAGTTTGGTCATGTTAAAGGATAATCATATTTGGTCTCAAGGTATATTGTTTATTAGGTTCAATTGTATTAGGTTCAATTGCAAACTCTGTCAAAGCTGTCAAGGAAATATGCAAATTTGCACTGAAAATTGAAGTTGAATGCAGAAACTTTGAAGAAGCTTTGGAAGCTTGTGAATCTGGCGCGGATATTGTCATGTTGGATCATGTCAAGCCAGGCTCTATCGCAGATGTAAAGTCATTGAAAGAAAAGCATCCAATGGTAATAGTTGAAGTGAGCGGGGGAATTAATGAGAACAATATTGAGGAATATATGATTGAAAGTAATTTGTAGCAGTGATGGGAAACTAGGTGTCGACGTGGTTAGCACGGGTGCCATCACTCAGAGTTTTAAATGCGTAGATTTCAGTCTAAAAATTAACAAAAAATAAATTTATTTAAATGTTATACAATGAATGTTGATAATGACAAAATTCCTTGAACTTTTGGAAATGAACTGGCACTTCATGATCGAAAATAGCAGGAAGTCTGTCTAATTGGAGGCTTTTTGCTTTCTTGGTCAATGCAATCGCCATTTTGAATGCTGTTGGACTTGTAAATGCTCATTAATGTTTATTACCTTTTGTAAGGGCTAAGGGTATCTTCCAGATGACAGAGCCAATTGAAGATGGTTATTGTCAAAGGATCGTTGCTCTTTAGAATAATTGGGGTAAGCAAGCGATCAATCGTCAGTAAGATTTTAATTTGAACATCTTCAGATTTCGCTCCATGCCAAAGTTTTCGAAGTTCTTCAAACGCCTCCTTGGTGACCTCATTTTCTCTTTTGCAACTATGAAATAATTTTTCCAGCAGCATTATGTCTTGGGGATTATACTCGTCACACAATTGAGTTATAATTTTATGTAATTCCACCATTGTTTCAATGTATGGTGAAGGTGTTTTCATTAATTTTTCAAGCACTTTGTATCTTAATTTGATAATATTTTGTGTCTTATAATGTTTAACTATAAGCATTACATAAATAGAATGAATGATCTCAGCTTCATTCATTAATGACATTCCTGTTAAATGATTGAAAATTGCACCTATTCTACCCACTTCCTCTTCTAAAAATGGATAGAATCTAAACACTTTATTCTTTGTATAAATTCCAATGAAATATAATTTTTCTTTTTGGCTTGACTTGCTAGAAGCGGATAATGATTCTTCGCTGAGTAATGATGGCTCTGATGGATATTTCCCTTTAAAGACATCAATTTTGCCACTATAAATATTCTGAATATTTTTAAACCTATTTTCTTAGTTTTAATCTCGTACTCTAATCTTAATGCAACCTTCTTTTCGTCACTAACTGCACTTGACGAGTTTCCATCTTTGTGAGAAACAATTTCGTTACCAAGCCAGAGTAGTTCGGTTTTAAACATCTGAAGTGTACCTTTCGACGCACTCTTGACAATTGTCTCTTCATAATGGAATTAAAATAATACCATGTTATCTTTATCAGTGGATTGTAATATGAGTCTATCAGGAGAATGATCCACTTCCAGCCAAATGTAGTCCATGTTTGCATAAGCGAAACCCCTTTGTATGGTCTTATCAGTGTCAACCTTCAAAGTTAATACACTAGAAAGGCACTCCATATCAATGTCACATTCATCACCAATTTCCACCAGGTTTTTATTTAACTCTACAATATCATAATTATCTTCGATATTAACGTCTTCCACTTTATTTTGTTGTCTTAAATATGTTTGAATCATATCCTTGATCCTTACCAAAAGATCAAACATCAGAGAAAATGCATTGTCGCGAAGAATATTTATCATTTTATTGATTGTTATAATGACAAATTTACAGCATCTAAAGGATGGCATTGATTCACCAAGATTATCTCTAAGTTTCATTATCAATCTCATACTTAGAACAAAATTCAACAGCCATTCAATTTTCTGTTGCACGTAAATCTTAGCATTTGAATCTTTCAATGACCAATACATTAAACACTTGTAAACGCTTGAAAATAGTTCTATATGGAAATCGTCTTCTTTTTTCATTAATTCATCAATAAGATAAGCCTCATCCATGTATAAGGGATCAACAAATGGTCTGTCAAGCAAATCCTATTAAAATAAAACTTACTTTTTTACCTCTTGTAGTTGCAAAACTTGCAACGCCGTTAATTGAATCAACAATTTATCTTTATTGCTCAAGAGAAATTCAGTTGTGTCCGTAAACATTGTTAAAATCGCGTCCCCTACAGATCGAATTGAAAATATAGAACTGATTGTATCATCAAAAATATCTGGAAGTTCCATAGATGCCTCTTTCCAGCTTGTTAAGATTTTGGTGAACTTTTGAAAAACATGGAGTCTTTGAAGAAAAAGGGTATTATTCTACATTTCAATGATATACCATCGATTACCATTAAACCATTGTAATAATAAGCCTTTTCAAATAGAGTCAGTAGATTTATAGCAGCGTGTTGTATTTCACTGTTACTTTCAATATCTTTTGAGAGACTGTCCAAAGCCTTATCAATTTAACTGCGAATTAGTACGGTTAGTGTGCTGATGAAAAATTTATATGGATTTTGATCCAATTCGATTACCAGCGTACGGCAAGAATCCATCGTAAAGAAATCATCGACATTCCAAGGAATTCAAATATAAATTTTTACGTTAAGTGATTTAGCAGCATTTAGAATGCCTATTGCCACAGGATTGAGCATATATTAGTTATAAACAATTCACAAAATTCTTAAACAAATTGTGAAAGCATGTAGATTAATATTCATCCAATTCTAAAATAAATGGAAACTCATTTTCTTTAAATTTAATGTCTTTGAAACACTGAAATTTATCAAATGCAAAACAATTCATACAATGGTAAACTGTCACGCGCAGAACAGGAATACCTTGAAGAAAGATTACTTCGGAGAAGTAAAAGCAGACCCAATAGTACAATGACGTTTGCATCCGATACTTTACTCAGATCAGATCTGGACTCAATAATAATGAGCAGCAGTTATGAATCATTGTCAAAAAAACATATTCCTCTTCCAGATGAAAGGCAAAAAGAAACCAAATTAACCAAGGATTTAGAATGTGAGACCAAAGTACATTCGAATTACGAATTGAAAATTAAGAATCTTGAATTACTATTAAAAAACGCGCAGTCAACTATCAATGCACAATCAGATACGATTGAGTCTCTTACTAGAGATATGAAAAAAACAACATATGAAGTGGATCAGAAATTCCCACTGAATACTAGCGTTCTTGAAAAGACAATTGAAGAATTAAAGACCAGAATTAAAAAACTTGAAAGAATTATAGTCACAAAAGATCAGAGCGTTTCAAGTCTTACATGCTCACTTGAAACCCAAATGACCAACTTGCGATCGTTCCAAATAGAATGTATGAAGTTGCAAAACGATGTAAAAATCGAGAAAGAAGAGAATGCCCAGCGACAAAGAGAGATTATCAGTTTGAAAAAATCCTTGCGAGATTTTGAAAAGCTTAAATTAGAATTCAGCAGTAACCTGGCGAAAAACAACGAAAAGATTGTTGAATTAACCGAGCAAAATTTAATATTAAAAGAGAGATTAGCAAAAAATCATGAATTGTTTTCTATAGAGCAGAAAAAACTGCAAGACAAAGCTAGCGAAGTAGACATTGCTTTAGATAATGAGCGGACTAGGGTTCAAAAGCTGAAGGACGAAAAAATATCATTGGAAAATAAATTAATAAGCTTAGAAGAAGAAAATAAAGATTTAAATCAAATGGTCAAAAGATTAGAGAAGGAAAAGGCGGATCTTGAAATAAATATAGAAAATCTCAAAAATAACGCTAAGAATCAAGAAAAGGTGTTCTTTCAAAAGAAACGTCCAGTTGATAATAACAAAGATAATGACCTTGAAATGAAATCATCGTTTGGTTCCAGAAAAGAAACTGACTTGACAAAGAATTTAGATAATGACGAGCTTTCTTCTGTGAAGTCTACACTTGAACAATTAAAGAATAGTATTTTGTCCTTTAGAAAGGAAATCCCCAATTTTAGTGTGTCGGAAACAGATATTCCAAAGGCGGTTCATGAAATGACACAAAGTGAATTGATTAAATATAGAAATAGTCTGGAAGAAGACTTGATCAATTCTTATTCTAAATTTAGAGAAATAGAAGAACTAAACCAGAATATTTTAAGTCAAAAAGAAACTGTATTGAAGATTATAGACTCCAGACTTTACAAATAAATAAAATTCATATTTTTTGTTACCATTTTGCTTTAAGTCTAATCTTTTTGTACAAATTGAGAAAACTCTAAAATGTGGAAGCCTTCAAAAAGCTTACTATTGGTTTGTGCTGGAGTGACAGGAATAACAGGACCCGCATATTATAATTCTTACCTAAGAGAAAAAATAAAGTCGGGGCAGGTATTTCTATTATTTGAAATAAAAACGGATAGATAAGGTTAAACATTATTCAATGTTACCGATAAAATACTACGAGAAATCTGAATCAATCGATGTTTACTTTGGAGACGGTGATACAGACCAGAAAAGAAGAAACAGACGGTTGTTTAGAAAATATGCTAGGCCAATTTTAAATGCGGCAGCTCTGGAATTTGAGATCGTTGAAAAGGTCAATATTGAAAGGCCATTAATGGACTTTTCAACAAAGGAAGGGCAATCTTTCCTTCAAAGTGAGGGGAAATTTGTATTACCAGAATTCCCATTCACCCCATTTCTTTCTAGATTATTTACAGATGTAAAAAAGTTTATATTAATTGATTAGATTTATAATACTAGATCTATACAGGAAGAATATGGAAATATCGCCATAAAAGCAATCGAATATATTAATCGCAAATAGTGTTATAAATGTATAAGTCTATTTATTTATATCAAACGGAATTTTTCTTTTTTTATTGATCGGTGACGAATTAAGACTCAAGTTTTTCTTTCGAGGAGATGCTTCATAACCGTGAGGAATAGTTAACTATCATATGCGTTTAAAATTCTTACTGACTCATTATATATTTTTTCTGTTTCTTCCTTGTAATAATGAGTATTCTTTTGTACGTACCGTCTAAACGCTTCTTGGACTTGCTTGACCTTTGCTGAATCTCGTGTGAAGACTCTACAGATAGTCTCTTCCATTTTGTTTGGAATTAAACTACTGACATGCTCTTTATTAATGCTTATTGGAGTGTCTTCATCGTACTTTGAGTAGAAATGAATCTTATCGACTGGATTCTTGTCCTTCATCGCATAGTTAATCTTTTGTATTTCAACGATGACATCATTATTATTTATATTTGAGTTGTCAGTTTGAAATGATACAATATCTTGGGCAATCTTTTCTTCCAATTGAATTGACTTTTTGATTTTGGACCCTTGCTCTGCTGGATAAAAATATTCGTCTACAAATTTATAAATGTCTCTCTCTCTGAATCTCTTTAGAATTTTCTGCGACTCGGAGAGTTTGGGATTTTTTGATCTCTCAATCTCTCGCAATATGCCATCAGTTAAATACACGTACTCCATTGGGTCTTCCATAGCCTTGGATATCCTCATAACGGGATCTGCGGCAAGCATTGCGTCAATGATCATGTATTCCAATCCCTATGCTTAGCGGACATTACTAAATTATACCTTTGAAACACGATGAGTATAGACTCTTTTAAATAGAGAATATCTGGTGTGAAACATTTCATAAACATTATATGCTTCTTTAGCGTGAAAACAAATCTCATTTCCAATAACTCGAGAACATTTTAATAATCTTGTTTGATGAATTCTCTTGTCTTTACCTATTCGAATCGTAGCTACTCTTAATTCCCGAATAATAACAATCCCTCGTAATATAATCAAATTTGTCCACATCTACCGAATTTCTTTTATTTGCCACGACGTCATAAAGGAAACCCCGCTCCATATCGGAGGACTTGGAATTACCATCAATAAGCTTTAAGATCAGCTTATGGTCTTGTGGATCAATATCAATATAATATCTGTCAATTAAATCATTGAATAAACTTTGGCTTCCATCCTCATGACTCCAATTCAATCCGGGAGACGCTCTTGGGAGAAACTCATTATCATACGCATGTGAGAATGGACCATGACCTTATATGATATAAATAATTCGGTTACCTAAATCATGGCAGAGTCCCGCTAGTTTCACACATGAAATCTCATTCGATGTCAAATCTAAAAGGGGCTGACTTTGTTGCAGAAACGACACCATGTTGTTTGCCAGGTAGGAGACTCCTAGACTAATAGATAAAACACAATTTACCAACAGAATGCTCAAATCGATTGTGGCACGCACCCGGGAAAACATAATAGCACACACCTGAAAAAATAGGTAACTTCATTATTACCAAGTTGCTTCAAATCCCTCAATCTCTGGAAGTGCACAGTGTCCATAATACTGACCGTCATAGGGTCTAAATGAATGTGACCATGGATTGGATCATTATACAATTTCAATTCCATTCCACTACGACCAGCCACTCGGAAGATTCTAATGGGTTTACCAAGTTCCAGGAAATTACTAAGAATAGAAAGAGTTCTCAAAATTTATATGATACCACTTCAGTGACAGTCATATCTTGATCATAAATTGGATCATTATACAACTTCAAATCCATTCCACTACGAACCAGTTAGAAGTTTCTAGTCAGTTTGCCAACATTAATCTTGTTCTAAAAATAGAATTAGATCTCAAAATTATTTTATTGGATTTATCAACGTCATAAGCATGTCTTGGGAAATATGGATAACTAAAAGTACTATTGTGGGCAGAAATTCGGGATATCTATTAAAGTCCTTTACTACATCATGCACCATGTCGTACTTAAACATGTTAAGAAAATAAAGACGAATAATCCAACCCAAAATCCGTTCAATTAGCCACGTGATTAACGTTGCAATTAGGATATCATTGAATCTATCTGCTTTTTGGTCAAAGTACGGGTAAACTTTAACCACATCCGAAAATTTGAACAGAACGATCCATCCAATAAGCAGGAGAATGGATATGTTTTCGGACAACATTCGAAGATATATTCTTCTGCCTACATGCCTAACATGCTGCTGATATGTCACATCTAATCCAAAATAATTAAAAAGTATATCATAGAATGATTTCTGGCTTCTCCAAATATTTAGCGCCAAAAACATCGCTGCGTTTGCAGATTGCACTAAGATAATACTTGACATTGACCCAACTTTGGCAAAAAGAGTTCTGTAAAACATGAAATAAAAAGTGTTGAAGTAAACTTGGAAAATATCCTGTAGGGGTTTCCAGCCAATTCTGTTTTTGATAATTCTTTCAGATATATCGCTCAGTCCTTGAAGCAAAAGCATAAATATAGTCGAGACGGCCAAATGATGAAAACTATTTTGTGGTGGAGCTGTCAAATAATGATAAGTAATGACTTGAGAATATAAATAGCCAATATAAGAAATAACTAATGTAATTATGAACCAAAGAAATTGAGTATAGGTAGTTGGGATCCAGGACTCAAAAGTATGTCCAAGCTCCGCTTCCGATGTAATGGAGTTTCTATATTTTCCATTGCGATCAATCCACACAGTATGGCATGAAATAGCAATCGGAGCAATCATCGAAAAGGCACCCAGTATTATCCAAACAAGTCTGTATTCATGGATCAGAAGTATAATGCTCATCAATCCAAAGAATAAGGTGACGAACATAATTAACGCGCTAGATTTGAGAGCTCCAAGGCTATCCTTCCACCAATTCAGTGAATACATTTGAAAAAGGTATGTCACGAACGCCAAATATATTCCCATGTACAAACCAAAATAGAGAAATAGGAAACCAAATGGTCCCATTGAAGATGAGGCTGTCCAGCACAAACTGAACAGAGTAGGAATTACGTATAGGATGAACATCCTCGTTAACGAATTCGTCGACAACAATGCAAGCCAGCTTGAAAAAGTTCTAATTTCTTTGCAGGGGGAAATGTTAACTAGACTATTGTTTGGATCATCATCATCCACTAAATAGGATTTCTGATAAAGTTGATAAATTAGGCTTATTCTTGTTTTGTATCTCTTATTATTCAAGTCTTGTTTTTCCGGGTTTTCCAATGATCCATATGTTTTGTCATTATCAGCAAGTGACACAAGCGGTATATACGAATAACGTTTTGATTTCTTTTTGAAATAATCAAATATCATTAAAATAAAAGAGAAGGCGAAAGTGTGAACTGAGCATTCAACATGAAACACGTGATCACGGTGGCGGCTATTTTTAGCATTTTAGATTTTTCCAACCATGATTATCCCTTTGCTTGTACTGTTTGGTGTGGCAGCTTTGTGCAAATACTTTACTAGTCCTAGCAAAGGAGCCAAAACTGGAGAAACCAAGGGTGAGAAGCAATCAAAACCTGTCAAGTCGATTTCAAAAGAAATTGTTGACGGACAGGTTGACAACCAAGCTATAACTGAAAAAAAGACTGAAAAATCTGTATCAGTTAAGAGTGAGAAAAAGCCTGCAGAAGAGTCAGCCAAACCCTTATCTGACTCCAAGGTCAAACAAGAAAAACCAACCAAACAAGCAAACCAAGAAGTTCCAATTTCTACTGATACCGATAAAGTCGCCGACTCAAAGTCTGACGAAAAGTCCAAAGTATTGCGTATTTTACCAAAGGAAGAGGAAGAAGAATGGACAACGGTAACAAAAAGAGGGAAATCATCGTCTTCTTCAAAGTCCAACGGCATGACCAAAAAGCAGCGCCAAAACCAGAAAAAGAGGGAAAAGGAAAAGGAAATCAAAGAAATCCTAAGAAAGCAGGAACAAACCAGCCAACCAAAGAAGGCAGCACCTGAATCTTTACCAGCTACTGTTCGTCGAGCAAAGCAATCATCTGTGCATAAACCAGTGAGCAAGTATTCCAACAATCCGTATGCGCATTTGCTAAATGATTCCGACAATGAAGAATTATTCTGGCAATAAACTAGACATTTCATTTAATCATCTTTTTACTGAATTTACTTCATGTTGACTATATTTGATTCTATACGGAAATTTTTATGCCACCGGCTGCCAATGATCTCCAAGAGGCATATGAAAGACGGCTGCAACATAAACAAATTGTGTGCCTGGTTGGCCAAACTAGAATAGACAAATCGGTTCTTTTGAAATACAGACAGGATTGCGAGCGAGTCAAAGAGAGTGAGGCGATTGCGATGGAAGCGAACCGTTGTGAAAAGGCTGAAAAGGGAGACTTGAAAAAGATTGTGAAAAAGGTAACTGATGCAATGATCTAATAGAGGTTATCCAGAATAAAAAGAAGATGACGTATTCATCAACCATGAGTGCACTGAACATCCAGCGCGACAATGAAACTGGGCTATCAAGCGAGATCAAAGAAGGGTTTGCCGGAAATTCCGATGTATTTGTAAACTATATCGAGTATTATTTGCGCGGATGGTTATTGCAAGGCCGCAATGTGAATGTTGTGCGATGGCTGAGGAAGCGGTCCAAGTATCTTCCGGCTAAATTCTTTGAAGACATTGAGATGGAGATACTGAGAGGTAATGACAAGAGGGAGAAGAAGGAGGATGTTGTAGAGGAGAGGATTGTGAAGAGGAAGAGTGTTGCGAAGCCTGTTTATAGGGGCAAAGCGTTTACTGTTGATAGATTATTCCAGTTTAGGCCTGGCGAAACTTTGGAAGAGTTTTTGATTGAGCAGGAGAGTGTGAAGGGGTTGGAGATGAAGGGTGAATTGAAGAAAGAAAAGAAGAGGATTAAAAAGGAGAGCAAAAGGCAGACAAGGTGTAAGGATCGCAAAAGAGAACAGTCAAGTAATAAGGACATTGAAATACAAAAACTTGAGAATGAAGCAAGAAAGAGTAGAATGAAAGATGCAGTTTTGAAAAGAATGCAATATAAGCCCCGAATTGATGTAGAAGAGCAGATGGAGTATGAAAAGAGATTGACGAGAGTAGAGAGTAGGGTTGGTTGCTGGTGGAAGCCAGTAGAGTATATAGAGTTTAAAGACAAGTGGAAGGGAAAGAAGAGTGTTTTGAAAAAGAATGAGCGATATTGGAGGCCCGCGAGTGCGTATGCGACAACAGAAGCGATTAGGGAGAATATAGCTGATGATTTGAGAGTACAAGTACAACAAGACACATTAAGGCACGGTATGAATGTGAAAGATGATAAGCGTAAAACAATAGTGAAAGATGAATGTTTTNCAAAAGTGGGCTCGTAAGAGTAAATCACTGGGCTGGGAAAATATGTGACCTAAGGATAATAGGCTCTATGTTGCCTCAATAGAGTCCAGGTACCGACCATATCTATTTCGATAGCTCAATAAATACTTATTTTACATAAAACTTAAAACTTTTAAAATAAAACTTTAAAATCATTAATAATTTAAAATACTTCTTTATTGAATCTAGCTTAAATTGATTGAATGAAGTGAAATAAAATCAGACACCTTTTTGAATAACTCCTGAGAAGGATTATTGTTTAGAATGTGTTTGAACACATGAGCAATGTGAGGATCGAGATTGTTGTTAACCAAAAGTTGAGATTGAGGCAATAGATCCAAAAGAATAGAATAACAATCCAAGAACTCTTCATCGTCAGCAGTTAGAGGAAGAAATCTAGACCAAGCGATAAAGTCACCTCCGCAGTGTTTGATGATTTTGCCTGCAGCAGAAACAGCGTTATCTCTAGCAGCTTCGTAGTCAGAAGCAGAAGAGTTTAAAGAAGAAGAATTTAAAGAAGATAGAGATTGAGAAATGAAAAATAAAGTTGCAAGAAGAGAAGAACAAAAAGATTTGTAGAATGGATTAGAAGCCAATAGACCAATACCATAGCATGTGGCTTGTAACAAATCAGGATCCACCCCCTGTAATTGATCATTAGAAGAAGGTAAAGAAAAGAGAGAAGAAATGAAAGAATGATATTTTGTAGAATAGTCAATACCAAAGAATTCAATAATATCATCAAAGACCAGAACAGCGAAATGTTTGTAGATTGGAAGATTGACATTTAAAGATTTAGAAATAAAAGGAAGAATGCGAGATTCAAAATGAAAGTCAAATTGATTTCCAAATTTTAATAGAGAATGTAAGAGACGAGAGATTGAGTAGACAATGTCATCATCAGTAGCAAAATCTTCATCGAGAATATTTTCAGCGTCTTCATCTTTTTGAAAGTTTAAATTTTTGCATTGTCGTTCGAAACATTCTTCTAGTAGAGAAATGCTTGTAGAGAAGAGATTGTCAGATAGAGAAAGTAAGAGATCAAATTTATTGAAATTTCGTAAATGATCTAAACTTTCAGAGATTGAATCTAGAGCAGAACAAATGAAATCATTGTTTATTGAGTTTATTAAAGAATTATTTAAAGAAATTAAAAGATTTGAGATTTCTAAATCAAAGTTTGAATTATTTAATTTTGATAAAATTTTAATTAACGTTGAAACAAATCTAGTTGAAGAAATTAAAACTCCATCGTGGTAGATAAAAGAGAAACAAGGGATTATTAGTTTGATTGATTCATTAACAAAAGGAAGAAATTCTAAATCTAAAACATTAGCGATACAATTTAATAAATCTATTGAAGTTTCTTTATCATCCAACAAACTAGTTTTAATTCCAATTTTCTTCTTATCAAGTTTAAAGTATTCATACCCCTGTAGTTCATTATTAGAATCTTCTGTTTGAATGTCAAATTCTGGTTGTAATGAAATCTTTATAAACAATTCATTCATAATCAATTGAATATAATTTATTATTTCTTTTCCCATCAAATTACACAATTTAGCCCAAATTAAACTTTTATAATTAAACAAATCATCTGAATCCAACAATTTCAATCTTTCAATCAACGGTAAATAATTCTGTGAAGTAGTAGTTGGAGTAGTAGATAGTTGAGTTGGAGTAGATAGCTGAGTAGATACTACACTGACTCCACTTGCACTCCCATTGATACCCCTTTTACCCCCTTCACCTTCACATTCGTTATAGATTGATGAAATTGAATTTAATATTTTGCCACAAACTTCTTTATCTTTATATTCAACAATCTTTACAGAATCAAACAAATTATACAAAATTGGAATAATCTCATAATATTTAACAAAATCTTCTTTCAATGATTCAGCTATAGAAACAATCACATCCAAACACGCTGTTTTAATATAATCATTTATTTTAATCAACTCAAATATCACACTCATTATTCTATCACTATAATTCACAACTTGCTTCTTTTCAACTCCATCCAACAAATTCACCATCGCTTCAACTCCCCTTCCCTTCACTTTATCAACCTTGTCACTCATCAAATGAATCAACGCTTCAACTATCAATCCAAAATACTCCCCTTGTGCCTTTTCACTAAAATCACTAGACAATTGTCCCAACACACTCCCAACTGCATATCTCACCCTAGCACTCTCATCATTAATCAACACCAACACCATCTTCAACACATCCTCAAATCTCTCAACCATCAGCTCATGACAGCCCTCGGCTACAGAAAATATAGTCATCAAACCCCCATATCTCTCTTGCCACACTTTACTACCAAACATCCCATTCAAATACTCTCCCAACACTACCATCATCTTATTACTATCCAAACTCAACGCTAATCTATCCAACCCACTCTCTGCAAACGATCCAACATCATTCAAATCATCATCACTATCACTCTTATACCATTCCTCACCCTCCTCCACACTCAAAAACATCTTCAACACATTCGGTATCACTACCCTCAAAAACTCTTCATCCTTATCAATCACTTCTGGAATACTCTCAGCTATAGTCACTATCATCTCCATCCCACTCTGCTTCACCTCATCATCAACATCCTCCTTGCCCAACAAACTCACTACAAACTTATACAACTCTCCATATATCATCTTGGTCGCCTTGCTAAACTTTGGTATAAACTCTATCAAACACGTCATACTCTCATTCAACATACTCTCCTCTTCCACCAACGAGCCCAACACCCTACCCACAATCTTCATCGGTCCATACATCCCTTTACGCATCCTCGTACTCACACTCCCAAACGTCTCCACATAACTCTTCAACGCCTCAAATCTCACATTCGCCTCTGCATTCATCATCCCATGCTCAAACAACCCACTAATAAACTCAACAGCTGTCCCATCAATCAACGACGGTGCATAGTATATCATCCTAAACGTTATCACCAACTTCACCCCATCATTCGACGACGCCGCCTGTCCAAGAAAATTAACAAGCCCACTCCACTCACCTACCTCACTCCCTCAAACTACACTTACCCCCACTCTTCTTCACACTTCTATACACCTCCGCTGCACTATCAGCCACCTTCTTTTGCACATCGCCAACCCTCTCATTCTCAAGCGAATGGTTAAACCCCTCCAACACTCCACCCCTCGTCTCCTCACTCAATTCCTTCCACTTGATCTTGCGCTGGATTATAAATCTTCTTATCAACACTGCCGCTAGCCCCCGGATCTTTTACATTTTCAAACTTTATTTACCGCACTGTCGCCACACACTACCATCGTTTCTACAAGACTCTTCATCGCGCCGTTGCCGTCTTGCTTGATAAATTGCTCCAACTGCTTTTCACTCGCCTCTCGTTCTTGGTTGTTGGGTGATAACAATAAACTCAAATCCATATTTTTTTCGTTTTGGAAATTTACTCTTAGAGGAAGACAATTATAAACAAGTGATATTAACTATTAAATGAAGTATAGTTGTAACTTTGAATATTTTATTCATGTGGAGAAAATAAGAGGATTCAAAAAAAGTTCACTACTTTAAATAGAAGATTCAATGAAATAAAAGTTAAAAAAATTAAATATTTTATTCATAAATACTAAACAAGCGGATTGAGATTTGCCTCGATTTCATCCTGGCTAGCATCATATTGCTCATCAATTAGGTCCAGCAAGTACCTCCCTCTTTCACTCCTCTTCAACGCCAAAACCAAATCCACATTCAAATCCAAAGCATGCAGCGGAAAATCATACCTTTCCATTGCATATATGAAAAACTCTAAATCACCCCTCTCCAATGCCCACTCAATAGCCATTTTATGTCCCTCAATTTGAAGCAATATCGTATCCGCAAAGCAAACGCCCAATGCACGCACTGCCAAATCCAGCAACTCCACATCAGTTTGCCTTATCGCCAAATTAATCAACCTGCAACTAGAACTGTCAAAATACTTGAAATGCGTAGTAATGTCCATTAATGGCAACAGTCGTTTCAAAATTTTTGGTTTTTCATAGATGAGCGCCAGAGAAAACAATTCACCAAGCTTGTCTGGTTCCTGATTGAAACAGCGGTGGGGATAAACAAGAGATAGCGTTTCAGCTACTTGTGCATCGCAGTTGCGGCAATCTTGTTTCACTTGTGCTACTAGATCTTTGAAAATCATTATGGGCATCGTTCTTTTGAATGGATAGTACACGGTTGATTTGAAGTCTTCGAAACATGGCACTATATAGAATTCTGATTT
>KE560662.1:0-47849 GCA_000442015.1 Rozella allomycis CSF55 | reverse complement strand
TTTGCCTTCCTTTTGTTCCAATGAAGAATATGAAATCAATTTCCTACTTTAATGACGAATACTAATTTATAATAAATTAGGATGAATTTTTATGTTATATGTACATAAATTGACTTTATTTAACTGGCTCCTCCTTTAATGAATATTGTGCGCAAAATATTCATGATAAAGTCAACTAGTTTGTCTGAATCCAATGATTCAGGCTTAAATGACTGGTCAGTCTCAGAGCCAGATGATGTATGTTTATCTTCGTTACCTGAAGAGGAAGCGTTGTCACTCGATTTTGTATTTTCTTGTGAATCAATGGTTGGGGACGAATCCGTTGAAGGTGTCTCGGGCGACGTGTCAGCTTTTGTAGCTTCAGCATTTGCTGACGCATCATCTACACTCTTTCGTTTTGGACTTGATGTCTGAGAGATATTCGAAGGTTCAGCAGAGGCTCCAAGATCATCCATTGTAATCGGATTATCTGCTGAAGGCGCTTCCACGTTTGTATCCGCTGACACATTATCATTTGCTGGAGGAGCGTCCACGTTTGTATCTGCTGAAGGTGCTTCCGCTTTTGTGTTTGGCTGTATTTCACTGTTGGCACCACCAAGATGTGATTTAACTCCTGGACTTTCGATAGGTGTTGGCATATCATTATCCGAACCCGCTTCAATTTCGGCTTTTGGTGCTGCTGATGTGGCAAAATCAACACTTTTCGCCTTATATGCTGACGGCAACGAAGGTTGAGATCCATTCGCTATAGCATGTGATGTATCTTGCGGTACGTCAGTTGTTTGTGCTTCAATCTTTGAGCTGTTTGTATCACTGTTGCTGAGATTATAGTTTTTTTCTATAGGCGCAGGTGGTTGCAATGTTGGAGATGTACTTCCACCGGATTTTGGAGCGGAAGTTGTATTTTCGCTGGGTGNACCGGATTTTGGAGCGGAAGTTGTATTTTCGCTGGGTGAATTTATCGTCAAAAGTTTCAAAATCTGCCACTCAGTTTGTGATTTTGCCACTACTGCGTGTAGCTCAACCCCATTGGCACCATCTGGTACTTGAACCGTAAACTTTAATGGAGACTTCTTTGGACTAGAATTGGAATGCGTAAAAGCACTTGTACCAGACGGGCATTTCGCCGTAACCGTTTTAAAATTTCCACTGGGCATAGACAGTTTGGCATTGCCAGTTGCCCACACTAAGACTCCCTGGAAGGATGAATTTCCAGTAATAGATACGGAATACTTCCCATTGGATGCTTTTTGATTATCCAATGCTATGTTAAAGCCTAGATCAGAGTTTGAGCCTCCCATTCCTGACATTTCTTTTTCAGTTACAGTGCAGTAAGGTGATCCTGTTGCACTCCCTTTAATATATTCCCCGAGACTTAAAAAAGATATTATCCAAAGTACTTTTCGAAACACTAACATTTTGAAACAAAGGGGTAGTGTTCTAATTTTATATCTTTGCATTTGTTAGATCTCTGAAATTTCACGATTTCCCGGATAAGCCTAAAGTCGAAATAGTATTTGCCTTATTCGGATTCCATAATTAGGAGTCAAGTGACAACACGATGTTGCCACTCATTACCCTGGACGATCGATCATATTTGTGACATGAAACTTTTGAGGGCAATAACAACCTTTATATTCTATCATTACCTAACTTTGGCCATGAACCATGTGTCTTCACTTGAAGAGAGTTCTACTTCTAACACTTTGCCTCCAATCTGGGAATTAACATCTAACGAAGAGGGTCATTACATCTCGACCACTGAGGGGATGACCTATTATGTATTCAGTAGGGCAACTACGGAAAATTCAAGTTTGGTTGTGTTTTTGCATGGATTTATATCTTCTCACGAAGTTTTTAGACCATTGTACGAACAATATAGAAAGCAAGACGAAAAGGAGTTTAGCTTCCTCTCTATCGATCTTTACGGACATGGAAATTCATCTTTTCTTCCTCCTGGCTTGGAGTACAATGTTAATATCTATAGTGAACAAATATTGGATGTTTTAGATATTGTTTTTAACGGAAGATATAATATCCACAATCTGGTCCTAGTAGGGCATTCTATGGGTGCCGTAATAGCTGCTGAATTTGCAAAAGTTCATCCTACTCTTGTATCAGGGTTAGTGTTGTTAACTCCTGGAGGCCTTCCACATCGAGCTATTAGTGTCAGAGATATCCCTAAAAAGTAATTTTTACCATTTGAACTAAATAGATATGATTATTTGATTTGTCGTGCTTTACATAGAGCTGGAACACATTCTTTAATTCAAAAAGCTGTTGTAAACACCTCTGCAATGTTCTTAGAACAGCTCTACAATGTTTTGTGCATGTTACCAGATTCTTCTTTAACGGGAATCAACAATTTGCTGGCTAAAATACCTCTTGTACCCAGAAAGGATTTCATTATGAGCAAAGTCGATGAAATTAATGATAGCATTGACTTAATTAAAACCCAATTAAGCACTTTAGCAGTGACTGCCAAACCGAACAAAAATGAGTACTTGAAAATGGTTATTGATGTGCTTAACAATGTGGAGATGTATGTTGACAGAACAGATTTGTATTCTGATCTCTCCCAACGAGGCATTTCTATTTGTCTAGTATTGGCAACCAAAGACATTTTAGCACCTCTCCATGATGGATTGGATTTGAAAGTAAATGTTCTCAAAGATGCTCATCTTGTGGTAATGGATGGTTCGCACTTTTTGCCATATGAAAAGCCAGCTGAAGTTTTAACGAGAATTAAAGAATTTATCAGGCGCATTCCTATTTTACCATCATCATAATAAAGTTAAATCTTAGCATAATTTTGATATCTTTTGCTTTATTCTTATTATATTATCAATATTTTATATCTTACACTCATTAAATTAAGAAAAATTTGTCGCTAGTGAGACAGTTGAGACAGTTTGAGTCTTTGACAGTTTCATTCAGACACGATTATATTTTGAACTTAATTCATCTGCTTGAATTAAGTACATCATCAATTCATCAGATCTTCCATAATTGACGGTAAGGGGGACTTTACTTAGTTTCTGTTTACAAAAGGCCAATGACATGATTGTGGCGTATGCTACTTTTTAAACGCTTGATTAGTAGCGAAGTATTTAAAGCTAGAGATTTCTTGTTGCGATTAGGTAAATTGCCTGTAATACCTTAACTGTAGCGCCTTTTGCAAAATCTTACTTGGATACTCTTCCAAGAAATGAAATAACCGCATTGTACTATAAGCTCAGGGATAATATAACCGAGGAAGCAAAGATTCAAGATCTCGGGGAGCCACACGTCGTTAGACATCTGGTAGACTGTATATCTTCCTAGCATTAGTCGAATATATACAAACAATCTTTAAAGGGAGGTGAATTTGGAGAATTTGAACAATTTTTGAAAGGTTTTCTTCAATCCAAAGAAGAATGTCTCTCTTCAAAGTTTTTGTATTCCAGAGTTAACAAGCCTTATCGAATAGTTGATAGGGAAAAGGCTATGGCTACAACACTAGCTCTAATGTTCCAGAGGTATTCCATAGATAAAATAATTACATAGATATGTAAGTGAAAATGATGATATTCGTCATAAAAATCACATTTTTGCGGTGTATTCCACTCCGGGTAAATATTTCACTAGACTTAAATTAGGTATGGGAAAGACTTTATTCTTGTCCCATATATCACAGGGTGGTTTAACAGAGTATGCTCAACGCCCTACTAGCGATTTGGATGATATTATGCTGGAAATGGGGTTTTCAGATTACAAGCGAAACCCCGCATATCGAAAATTTCTAAACTTTCTAGAAAGTTATGTTTATCTGCCGATTTCATTCAATGGGGATACCGCTTTTGAAGATGAAAATCCAGAAGAGGCGTTGGCCCAGCGGATTCTTTATTCGTAATATGATGTAATTAATATCATAAGATATTTTGTCGACCCAAAAAAGCTCCCTTATGATTCATTCCAGACGACAATGAAACAATTTAACGTACCAGATGATTATCTGACAAATGTGTTAAATTTAATTATGCAGCATTCAGGAAGAAACAATTTGTTTCTTTTGCTTGATGAAGTTAACAAAGTAATATCGATTTTGTTGTGTTAATGAAAGGCAGAAGAAAAATCCATTAAGATACTAAGCTTAATTGCCAAGCACTTTTTGAATAAAAGTAATAACATGGCTATTGTATCCTCACTCGATTCATCTCCACTGAAATCTTTTGTAGCGAAATCTGGAAGACCAACTAAAGTAAAACAATACCAAATCTTATATAGTACATAAAATTATCATTCTTGAAGAATATTGAAGGAAGGGTCCATACAAAGTATTTAAACAACAAGGTTGTCCAAAAGCTAGTCGCTGCTTGCGGTGGTCATCCACGGGCACTTGAATGTTTGGATCAAATTTTACACAGAAACATGAAAGTAATCTTTTTTCCGAATTAGTTTTAGGAAACATTTTCTGACAATGATTATTTACCAATTTTTAAACAATTGGGGGCAGCAATTGAGGAAAGAGGCTTAGTGGTGGACATAGCAAATGATATGATAATTGATGTTCTTAGACCTATTGTAATGCGATCAGAAGTGTCGGAAAAAATGATTGTTTTCGACAAGACAAAAGTTTCAGATCTCATTGCTGCTGGGGCTTACACTGTTTCACCATCTGGGGCATCCACGATGAAGCTTAAATTCCCTTCAATATTTGTTTATGGGTATGGGAGACTAGTTCCAGAGTTGGCAAATGTTTTGATTCCTTGGATGGAGACTGATGCTTCCTCTGATGGTTTAAAATTTGAAGAATTCCACAGTAAATAATCCATAATCTAAAGAAAGGTTATTGGGAGTGTTTTCACCGATATTTTCGCCAAAACTACTATTATTCTCTTCCTGAAATATATCCAAACGCCATTCATTGTTCCAAGGACATTCAAGGTTTGACATTCAAGAATTTTACCGGCAGAATGGTGAAAGCGCGTAATTTAAGGGAAGCTTTCAACCATCACTGCTCTAAGAAGGACAATTCTTCTGATATATACCATATTGGCGGCAACAATCGTGGCTTTGACTCAGTTCACTTTACAGTTTCAAGTTCAGGTGAAAAGATCGCTTTATGCTGGGTAATGCGCTACTCCCAAGAAACCTCGTCGACGTCAGTTGGGTGGGATACCATTGGGCGTAAATTTATGTATACCATTGAAGACTTTGACAAGCACGACGTACCGCATAAGGTCGTGTTTATATATACCGCATACGGTAATATTTCTGGGAATCTTAGTGAAAAACTCTCTGAGAAAGGAATCAATTCAGTTTTTGTTTTAAATAGGCAGTCCCTTAATAAGCTTTACGGACCGTTCACTCATAGGGCATCATTATATTTATAAATACAATTCACACATTACTCTATTATTTATGAAACTTCACTTTGGTAACACGGCACTTAAATAAAAGATCTATTATTTGATTACAATATTAAAATAAAAGGTCGTGAGACCAAGTTGAATCTACATTTGATTGTTGTAATATTGGGGCTCTAATTTTTTGAGGAAATTTGAAATTTCACTTTTGAGCCTCCATGAAGTTTGGCAAAAACATTCAGCAAAATACAGAAGCAGGATGGCTTCCATATTACATGTCGTATAAAGTATTGAAGAAAATTATCAAATCAGTACGTGGTCGGCAGGGTAAGATTTTATATGTGAAAATATGGTAGCTCATGAAGATATGAAAGTTTTATTCTTTTCAAGAGTAGAAAAAGAATTAGAAAAAGTATCTGCATTTTATTTAACAAAAGAATCTGAATTTAAGGTTCGTTTAGCTACTCTAATAGAGAAAACAAAAGTCGTGCAACGAAATCTGATAACGAGTAGCAAATCTTCAATTACAATCTTGAAGCAAGCATTTATTCAATATCAAAAAGATTTATCTAAATTACAAGTAATTTTCCTGTAGTCATCATTACTAGCGTTATGTGGAAATTAATGCGACAGGGTTTAGAAAGATATTGAAAAAATATGATAAACAAACGCGAAACAATACCAAAGAGTTGTTTCTTTCTACGCAATATAGCCTCCAGCCATTTTTTAATCAAAAGACGATGATTTCTTTATCTGATACTGCCACAACGTATTCACTCGAAATAGATTCAATGATGGCATCTTTAAATAAGAATAATCCTATTTCAATTCAATATGATCACGCAGACTTGGTTGAAAATGCTTATTCAAACTTGGAAGCGTCTATCTGTGCCAATGATTATTTGTCTTTAGAGAAGCAATTATCTGTTTTTAGTCAAATATCATCTGATGTCCACTTAATCATTTCTCTTTTGAATTTTTCCTTTTCAAAAGAATCAAGAAAATGTTCTGAATTAATTTTTACATTTTACTCGAAGCTTTTAAAAGGGGCTACTGATGACATCAACGGAAGAAGTGTGGTTCATGAAGCTTGTATTCTAAAAAGTGTCGATTATTTAAATTTGTGTTTAAGTCATGAGATTCCCCTTGACACCCCAGATTTCTACGGCAGGCAACCTTTGCATTATGCTTGCATAGCATCGTTTGTTGATGGAATTAAAATATTGATATCAAATAATGTCCCTTTAACTCATGTGGATCATGATGGAAATACACCTTTCATTTATTGTGTGGTGAACGGTAATCTTGATTCCACTAAACCATTCATGAGCTGCCACTGTGTTTGTGATGAATTGTCAAAGCTTTGTGGTACCCATCGCCCTCTTGACATTGCATGCGAAAATGGACACACCGAAATCGTACAAGAAATATTGAAGACTAATCCTACTATAACCGCCGATGACATTGGATTTTTCCCTTTGCATATCGCCTCCAGAGAAGGTCACGTTGAAATCTGCAAACTTTTAATCGATTACGGACATCCAATTGATGTGGTTGATAAGTATCATAGTTGGACTCCACTTTTCCATGCTGTAAGTGAAGGACATTATGATTGTGTTAAATATCTTGTTGAAAATAATTGTCAAGTAAATATAAAGGATGAAAATGGATGGGATTGTTTTACCCATGCTCTTTTCAAGGGTCATTTGACTATTGCTGAATTATTGGATTCAAATAGAATTAAATTAGAAGAGTTTGAACCATCAAAATTTCCTTTCTATACAATCTTTTCTAGTAAATCTTTGGTAGAGAATTCGCCTGTTATGGATAAAATGGGCAACATTGAAGTTCCAGACTTACTTTTGCCACCGCCAATGATTTCGCCAAGAATATATGGCCATCAGTGTCTTCAAGATGAGTATCAGGTTTCAGTATCTTTAGGAAACTTTAATGCAGCTCTTAGGTCAACTGGTTTAGAATTACTACAAGAGAATGAATGGTCCTCTTTAAAACTTTGTATTTCCATTTCTTCTCAATCAAATTTCTCTTACAACTGCATTTTGCCTTTGAAGGATGAGAGTCAAGTATTTTCATTCAGGGTGAAAAGTTTAAAATCAATCTTTATTCAATTCGATTTGTATTCAATGTTTGGGACTAAAATTTTGGCTAGGGGGTCATTTCTAGTGCCTGAAAATTTTAGTTCAGTTTTTGATTCCTGTCCATTGTATGATCCACGACTTCAACTCTTGGGCGTTATTAACTATCACGCAATCGTTGTTTGTCCCTTGACCGTGAATCCCGAAAATTCTTCTAGAATTGCTTCTTACTGGAAGTCACATACGCCTATTGATGATTCTTCTCACTCTTTTGTCACTGAAACATCTCTTGAAGGATCAAAGTTAATTTCAATCCCTGTATCATTCACAAAGGATGCTGAGCCTTGGATCCACATCTCAGAAGACGGAAAAACAAAGAAATTGTCATATGCTTCCTCTTCTGAAGTTGAAAAAACCGTTACGCAAACTAAAATCGATAAAATTAATGATCAATCTGATATTTTTAAGCTATTGTCATCTGGAGAGCATTTCATTAAACTGGAAGAATTTTTAAAGGTAAGTTTCAACGCTAATTTGTACCTAGGCTATTCCTGAAAATATCAAAATCAATTTTGTCATTAAAGTCAGTAGAGAATACAACAAGGGTTATTCATGCTATCCTAATATGGTAAATAGGCCTTTTTAGTTTATTCAGAACTCCCTAGCTGATAAGTTGTTGGAGTGCATTTACAACATTCCAGGAAGTCCTACTATATTGTTAAGCTCATTTAATCCAGACATGTGCGTGTTTTTGAATTTAAAACAACCCCACTTTCCTGTTCTTTTCGCTACCTATGGGGGTTTATTATGCCGACAAGACCGACGATGCTGCTCAATCGAAAATGCATTAAGATTTGCAAAGAGCAACCATTTTCTCGGAATTCTTGCGTGCTCCGAAAAAATAGTACAATCATATTTTTGTTATTATAGATCTCAAGCAAACATATTTTGAAGGTCGCTGAAGATTTCGCATTAACTGTCGCCACAATTGAAAACATAATAAACTAAACTAAATCTATTTTTTTCCATATTAATAACATACTGTTCACTTTTGGGTACAACATTGTGTGTCTTCATTCTTTGACATAAATATTTACATCGCTTTTGTTATGTTATGAAATCCTTGTTTTTAGATTCAGTAATACTCAGTGATATTTAACAAAGCCTTTGGTAGAATACAAATGGAACACTCAGAAAACAAACCTTGAACAACCGAACGCTGAAAACTCCACATCGAATTGCCAAGAAATCTCGAAGCTAATGAACGAAGCCCTTAAAGATATTGATCTACTTAAGCCACTTGAAAGTGAAGTTAACTTGGTTTCTGGGACTGACTTTGGGGTGATAAACGAATTACCGATTTATCAGCAGGATGGCTTTACCTTTCACACTTTAGATCTTTCTAGTAATTAACCCAGCATTGTATAAAGTGATTGTGAAGATGTGGATGTTGCCATTTTAGAAGATCAAGATAAAGTCAATATACAACATTTGCTTCGATCTGCAATGGATGACATTAAAATAGACAATAATGTAAGTGATTTATTCGCATGTATCATGCCAGAGTCTCAGGCCAAAGCCTAATAAAAAGCCAGTTTATACGGAAATACGATTACAAAAACGAAACGAGAACGCAGCCGCAAAGGCAGCCGAAAGTAAAATCAAAGATCCTAAGAAGACATCTACAAGTCGGAGAGACACAAGAAGAGTATTTGAAGCACACGCCAAACCAAATGAAGACGTCTTTTTAGAAGTAGAGCATCTTCTCAGGGATTTGCAAGTCGAAAAACACAAGGTTCAGTCTCTGGAACTTGAAAATTATAATCAACGGTTAATTGAAATTAATAACGAAAAAGAGTAATTGGAATTGAGTATTTTTGTTTTAGAAGAAAGAAGAGGTTTCAAGAAATGGTGCTTGAGCAACAAATTCAGCAACAGAAATCTCTGTATAGGCAAAACAAGTTGCAAAAGATTCTTCAGTGGATTTTTTATGTTGAAGATGTTCATTTATTGCGAACTACGATGTCTTCATGGAAAAAATTCGTTTTTGAGACTAAGGATATGTTAAGGTTGCATTCAGTAAACACAATGAAGTTTTGTAAACTAAGAAAAGAAAAGATCTTAAAATACTACTATTAAATTACAATAATTGGAAAGGAAAATATGTAACAATAAAGACCTACAGATTATTTGAAGCTGAGAAACAAAATACTATAAAGATGAACAAACTAGCTAACAAAGCAGTTACGTATTATGACAGAAAGTTAACATCGAAATGTTTAATTGGATGGATCTTGTTTGTCAAACAATCTACGCTAGAGAAATTAAAAGAGAAGGAGCAAGGAGATATAGATCAGAAAGTTAATGCTCTTAAATCAATGGAGGAAAAAGCAAGTACGAGAAAGAAAATTAAAAATGTAAATACTATCAGAAAACAAACAGAACAAGTTACGAAAGTCAAGACTATCGTGAAACCTTTTGATGGATTATTACAAAGAGAGGAAGAGAGAAAGAAAAAGAGAGAACACAGATTAAAGAAACAAAAAGAATTAGAAGAATTGAAAAAAGTAATTTACTTCAATGTGATTAACTAGGTTCGAGAGCAAGAAGAGTTAATTAAAAGGGAGGAGAAACTAAAAGAACAAAAAATACTCGAATTGAAAGAGAAAAAGTTGAAAGAACAACAATTGAAGGAAGAATTGAAGAAACAACAAGAAAGAAAAGACAATATTTGTCAATATGTAAGAAAAAGGAGAAAAAATAAAGTTCTTCAAATCTTAAGAATAAATGTTGAGCAAAACAAAACCAATATGATCAAAGCCAATGATTTTCTGATCAGTATTGTCACTCGTCGATGTTTCAGCTCTTGGGTTTGTCTAATTAATTTAAAAGAATCAATTAAAACTGAGATAGCCGCTATATTTGATACACGGAAGAATCTTTTCAGGATCTTTGAAAAGTGGAGAAAGGTACCATGACTTTGTAAGCTGGACTAGGGGTTATATTCCAAACATGATTTCGAGCTTGAAGCTATTAAATTAAATAATAAATGGTTAATGAAAAAGTTCATGAAATGCATGCAACACAAATATAGAACAAAAGAAAGGGAAATTGAGTTGAAGGTTTTGAATCTTACCGATATAATTATAAAGGTTTTTCAAAGGTAACTAATTCCTTTATCAGAGACAGGAATCAAATGAAATATATAATAGATCAGTGGCGTTTTTCTGTCATTGAATCTAGAGAAGAAAAAATACACGAGGAAAGAAGAAGTGATATGAAGAACAAGATTAAAAAATGGTTAGAGAATAGTCTTTTGAATCAATAAAAGTATCTACGCATATAGTTTATTTACACGATCTCTTATGATAAGTTTCTTAATCAACCTAGACCATCGATTAATAACTTTTCCTTGTATTTCTTCAAAATGTGACTGAACTTTATGATTTTCAACTTGTTCATATGCTTCAAAAAGTATATCACGATGTTTTTCTAAGACAATTATTCCTTCTAACACTGGGAATGATCGACCCCTATTGAATTCAAACCTCACAACAGCATCCACATAGTCGATGTCTAATTTCTTTGCAATTTTGTCTATTCCTTTATATGGGATATGACAACAATCGTCAGGGACCATTTCTGGTCGGAAGACGTAGAGATTTCCAAATTCATTTCTTGGCACTTTACCCTGGGCTACTAAAAAATAAACATGATTTACGTCTACGACCTTCGGTGGTACGTAAGGTCCAGTTTGCCATATTCCATAAAGAGGACATGTATCATTATCCGCTAATTCTTCCGACGCAGCTTTTTTCTTCAAAGTTCTGGCTTTTACAGTTTTGATGGCAATTTCTCCGTCTCTTACAACTCTTGCTTCTTTGAGCCAAGCTTCTTTAGATTTTAACTTTTATTAAGTTTTAAATGACGTTTACTTCTTTCACGTTACTTCTACTGTAAACAGATTCACCGTTAAACAGACCAAAAACAGGGGTTTTGGGATATATTGCTTGATTTTGACGGATTTGACTTTCAAGAACATATAATGGATGGTTCTTAAATCCTGTCTTCGTTGTAGGCAGAGTTTCGTTTCTCTGGCGTTCCAAAAACTCTTCATTTTCTAATTTATCTTCGGGTTTCACATAGAATTTCTTATTAAGTGATAGCATATAATCCCAAAGTCTTTCTTCTGTTCTAAGTTTTACTGTCCTTGCTCCGTAGTAGGCGCAATACCTAACAGTTATATCTTTAACAGCTCCATCTTTGTTTTTTTCTTTTTAAATAATTACCGTTGCAAAATCCGGCAACATATTTTAATTCTTTTCTGTGATTTACAGGCGGTTCCATGGACGATGGATCATCAACAATATTTCTAATACAATCACAGTCTATATTTATTCAATTTCATTTTTTACGAATCCATCTCTTGTCAAATTCATTTAGGACCTCAGCCCAAATTAGTGGATACTCCATTAAAGAAGTCTCGTCTAGCTTTATTCGCTTCTTTGGATTCGTAATGTGTGAAGTTGATTTGTAAGAAACGGGATTGAAAGAAACTACAAAGCGGCATTTTAAACCTAAAGAGCGCATAATTATAACGAAAAATGCAACAAATTGGTCTTCATACACTTTTCTTTGTTGAAATGCTTCCAGCAAGCCCAAAGGCTCTTCATCATCGAGACTTTCAATTTTAAAAACTGAGTGCAAATATCGTGACAAAAGCTTTAAATAAACGGCCATCTCTTTAGGTTCCAAATGTTTAACATTTAGAAAAGATTCTGGTAAAATCGACAATAAATGAGATTTATGAAGTGAACTGTTCAACTGCATATTAAACTTTTTATAGTGCACAAATAAGCACATAAAATGAACCCTATGTACAATTCTTCTCATTAGTCTTTGTTGTGGACTAATTCTCTTCGTTTCATTTGTGATTTCAACATTAACAGTTTCAGGATGTAAATTGGTGTCTTTTAGTGTGTCTGTATTTATAATTTTGTCCTCCACATTGATCTCATCCCAAACTTCCTCGTCTGACGACATAGTTGATCTTTAGAAAAAAATGAATTCAGCCACAAAGTAAATCAGTTAGAATAAGAATTTATTTCATTGTAAATTAAAGCAGAATTTCATTATGATAGCTATTTCTTAGTTCTTTGTGAGGTAAAACAATGCAATTGCGAATTATAACTTCCGGTTCAACGCTGATATCCCCACCTATGAATTCTCCAAATACAAATAAAATACCAAGAATAGTAATCGAAGGTACTTTGATTCCATTAGTTGTTAATGGTCTGTTCGGGGCGGGTTCCGGGGTACCTTCGACTCTCGCCCATTCACCAACATTAGTATCCATCCCTACTATTGAATTCAAAATGCATGAATTTTCCTTTATATTTTACAGTTTTTTATGTTGTACTTTTAATGTGACATTCTCCAAGATAATACTTTCCGCTACTCTTACGCCCCTACCTACTACCGCATTAGCTCCGATGCTAACATTAGGACCTATCTAATGGACATAGATAAAACTTTGTCTTACCTTTGCTGTTCCATGAATGGAAGCTGAAGGATGAATATAGACAGGTGAGATTATCTCAGCTCCAGATTCTACATGTTTCGTGACAAGGTCAGGGCACGTTATCATATAACTTTGCAAGTACATTCTATTTGCAGACACTGAAGATCTTTTATAGCTTATTGTATTTTCTACCCTGGTGTCTTTATTTGATTCCAGAAATGTTCCATTTCATAAACATATAATTGACCAGTTCCAGCCATAGGTCTCAATACATCAATTTCTAGACCAAATGCCTCTTCCTTTTCTTCTTTCCTTTTTAATTTTTAATCCCTTTAGTTACATGGCTTTAATATTCTTCATTTGCTGGAAAATTGTATTCTCAAAAAGAAATACCCCGCAGCTAATCAAATTGCTAAGGAAGGATTCAGGCTTTTCAACGTAATGCATTACTTGATTTTTCTCATTTTTAACGAGGCAGCCAAACCTATGGGCAGAGTCACTGTCTTCAACTGTAGTAGCCAAGATTGTGCATTTAGGCTTTTCGTAATTTCTTATATGGCTGTCTAACATTTCTTGAAGCGGAAAAGAGCAGACAACATCAGCATTCATGACAAAAAATCTCTCAGTCGAGCCCCGCAATATTTGATCCCGAAAGTGATAAAGTCCGCCTGAATATGCATCAATAATTACTTTTAATACCTGCAGTTCCAAGACTTTGATATTCTCTTAAGTATCTATACTGACGCATAATAAGGTTTACCTAATACCAATACCAAACTCGTTTTGAGCTGAATCAATGAAAGAGTTAAACAACTCAGGTTCATAGAATCCAATAATTAACACCTCTTTTATAATTCCAAGCTGGGATAATGCTTTAATATGGTGGTAAATCATTGGCCGACCAGCAACTGGAAACAATGGTTTAGGCGTCTTAAAGCTCAAAGGTCTAAACCTGGTACCTCTTGAAGGACCTATATGAATTAATAATATGGTTTGAATACCCCCTACCAAAATGACTGCCTTTGTAATCTGCTCACTCGTCATGTGGCGTAGTTCAATCTTGGCGACAACTGATATGATATAAATGAATACTGGATTAAATGTATATTCATTTATTAATTAAACACTGCGCACATTGCAGACATTGCAAAAGCTGACAAGAGACCTATAAAGCAACTTTGATTAATCGAAGAGACACCATCATTGGCTTCCGAAGCACACTTTGCACAGGAGTTTGGATCGTTAGCGCTTCCAGGTACAGTATTTTTTGATGACTGTCCAAAGAAAATGCCCTCATTTAGGGACGAATCTGAATTAATTTGAAAACGAGAACTGTAACTAAAAACAGGTTTTGAAGAGCTTGTTCCTGTTACTCGTATGAAATAATTTGAGCTCGTGGGTATGTTTTCTGGCACAACGTAAGAAGCTGATGTCGCATCTGGATTTAAGTTTGTGGCAATGTTAGCAACCGCTTTCCCATTAAATGACGGCCCATTCATAAGATCAACTATTATTTTATCGTAGGAGGTTCCATCGAGTATATTCCAACGTATATTGACATTCTGATTCTTATTCCATACAACACCTGTATATGGGTTGATGACATAGAATGATGCACGGACCCAAGGAACCAAACAGATGAACATAAAAGACAACAAGTACGATTCAAACATCGGAGAAATATCGCCTTGAATTTTCCGTTCAATATTTATCAGGCCTGGGTAAATAAATCATCCTTTATCATGTTTGATTTTATCATTTTATTTATGTTTATGTATGATCAGTTCTTTTAGTTATAGATTTACGTGGATAAAGACAACGAGTGTCCACGTTTTCCGAAATCCGAATCTTTCCTTTTCCATCAATTCTGAAATCAAGCGTAAAAATATTTTTGAAAGCTGAAAAATAAAACTCGAGTTCATCAGATCTAATTTTCACGGATTGTCAAAACACAAACAATAATATATTCAAGATTTATTTAGCTCTGAAGGCTGCCCTATTGATGGTCTTCTTTCTTGTTTGGTGACGGGGGAAATGTTCTTCATTTTTCTTCTTCTGGCGTTGGTAAACCAATTAGAAACTTGGGTATAACTCAAGCATGCCTCCACACTAAGTCTTTCTTTCTCTGCACATGTTGGATAAGGATTATCGAGATGGTTACTAAGCCAATTTTCGAGAATCCGGATGGCCTTTTTGTCAAACGGTGACCGACGAGGAGTATATTGAGCGACTTGAGCTGCATCGCTTGTTTTGGAAGATATAAGGTCGGATTGATTTGAAAATGAAGGGACATTAAATACATGTTTAGCGACTCCAAAATTGGCAAAAGGGTCTCTGACAAGCGATGACAGTGGTGGAAGAGTACAGTTAATGTCAAATCTTGAAGCTTGATCCATCAATGTCATTGGATTGCTGTATTGGGGTGAGTGTGCAATCGCCAAATGTACTCGTGACTGAAGCTCGTTATTTAAGGAAGCGACGGTGTCTATTAGTTCGTTTGACTCTACACTGTCAGAAAATGATTGGCTTAGTGATAAAACATCTAGTAGCAATGACGAATACAACGAAGCTAACATGTTTGTGTCAATAGCAGTATTATGCACCAAGGCCATTTGCAACTGACTTGATTGGGTTCTTAACATTCGTTTGATATGATACTGAAAAGCGTTGGATGGTAGTGAACCGTTTGGTGGCCCTGATTGCATGTCTGCGTAACAACCTTGCATGTAATATTTACACAAAATCGGGATATCAAAACATTTAATATGTAAAAATTAAATAAAAGAAATCTCAAATAAAAGTTACGAGTTTGTGTATATCGCATGTCTCATCGATTTTTATTCATTTTTAATGATGGTCCAGACCATTTAAGCAAGGGCAGCAATGTCTGGTCCAGTTTTATAGATCCTCAATACGTCATGAATTTTTACACAAAGAGCTATATGTTTTAATTTTTAGAAATTTAATTTCATTAGAAGATATGTACGAGTGGCACTTTTTCACGTGAAATGACGAAAACATGTCAAATCAAAAGATGACAAGTGTAAAAATATATTTAAAATGTGAGGGAATAGGTATTCTGGCGATATTAGTGCATATGTACTTGAAGTAGCGAAATGTAAACAAAGCAATATTAAAATTACAACTCTTTTATGAATTACTTATCAACATGAGCGTTTAATAGTTTCTCTAATTCAAATACTTGATTTTGGAGTTTTTTGTTTTCAATTGAGAGAAAGTCGATATGATCGCTCATTTCGCGCCTTAAAATGGCTAGAGCTTTCTTGTCGATACTGGAATCTTCCAAGTCATTTAATCTTTCTTCCAAAGTATTTAATTTTTTATATTGGTCTTTAATCTAATAATGCTACTATAGAATAGTACTTGAAAGGTAGTGTTTTCCACATTTTGAATGGAATTGTTTAAGGACTTTAAAGAATCATTTACATCATTGGAGAGGTACGCTATTCCAGTAAAAAGAGTGAGGGATGAGCCAAAAAGGAATCCAAACAATCTAGTCTTTATGTACTGAACGTTTTTTTACCCACTTCGAAGTCTAGAGCCTGACTTTGTAGCTTTTGGGACTGAATTGGTTGAATATAATCTTAAAATGGTTTTGGAATAGCTCGGAGACAAAGGAAGGAGTCTGTTTAGCATTTGATGTAAAACTCTGAATTTTACGGTTTACCAATTCAAAGAGTCATTGCTATGACCATAAAGTATAGAGCATTTTTAAATCCCCATGATACATATTCATCACCCCCTCAACTACATTCACGCCACCCCGCGAAATTTGCAAAACATCATTCAACAAGTCGCAACAATTAGGCTAGTTCAGCTCCAAATAGTCGCTAAATAAGATCGCCAACTGCCGGAACTCTTTAGTCGCACTAATACTATAGAAAAAACAGGTTTCATGATGTCTCCATTTTTCTAGTTTAGATCAGTCAAGAGTCACAGTTTGCATTTTTTATAATGCTCAAACGAGGGTAAAACAATTTTGAAAAATGGGCTATCACTCATAAGTCATAATAAACTTAAACAGAAATGACCGTAGGCTATCATTTATCAACTCTCATAGCGAAACATATCAATTGTAATCCAATATTCATTGACTATTGAACTATTTTAAAGCATCCTTTCAACATCTTTAACTTTTTATTATGTAGTTTGAAATCTATATGACATTCAACCAATGGCGTGATCTACGCTACTTGGTTTGTTCATGTGGCGACAATTATTGATGAAAAGTTTTGGTGCTTTTATCTTTTGGTGCCTATATATTTTGTCTACGAAATGGCAAGAAGNGCAATAAATAAATAAATAAATATAAAATAACACCAACGATTGTTATTTAATGTTATTTCAAATAAACTCCCCGTCCGATTTAACGAGCACTGCGAGACTTGTACTAAGCCTGAAGCCAAATGAATTTCTACTTATCTGTAAATGTGCGTGAATCCCAAATTAAGATGAATCGCCTTTATTAGAAATATTAGATTCAACAAAATCGCGAATAAATTTTTCACTTTGCACACCTTTGAATTGACTTTTCGGAACGCCATTTTCAAACAGCATTACTGTTGGCAAACTTTGAATCTAAAATAGTTTGAGGATAGAATTACATTAAATTTTTGAGATACTTGTTCGCTGTCGTCGACATTAATTTTTATGAGCTCGATTTGCAAGTCTTTTGAGACTTTGGCGACAATAGGATCGATGACTTTGCAGGGACCGCACCAGTCGGCGTAAAATTTGACTAGAGCTTGTCCTTTGGATTTTGAGAGGAGGTTGTTGAAATTGGAGAGGGTGGTGTATAGGCGAGGGCGTGAAATGGAAGAGAAAAATGACATTTTTAGAAAAGGGAAATTGTAAAGTTTGAAAAGTTCAAAAGTTAAAAATTAAATTTTTAAACGAGGTAAAAAACTTTTAATGAGAAGATTAAAAGTAAAAAACCAATACTATTTAATTATACCTTTCAACTTATTCACATTACTCTTTCAAAATATAAGTGAAATGAATTTATTTAGATTGAAATATTTAAACCAGAGATGGAAGATTGGTTTAAATGATCATTTACAAGGCTGATAAAGTTAGAGTTTGATCTCTTGATGTGCGGAATGGGAACATTTCTAAACATGAAATCTTCGCTATTTTCAACAAAAAACATTTTATAAGTATTCACACAAATTTTGCATTCTAAATTGAAAGAAGCGACTAAATTTGAAAATGAAGAACGTTTAGATTTTTTCAACATTAGTGGTGGTCGATCTATATTAAAGAAGGAGAAATAAAGTACCTTTGATGATATCGTTTAAATCTTGTTTCATGTAATTGTCAACGTATAGAGACCATTTCTCTTCAACAGAGTGGAATTCAGGTTGAGTGTTTGATTTATCAATTAAAGAGATTGATATAAAATTTTCAAATTTGTTATTAATATTTTCAAATTTAAATAAAAGTTCTTTTTCATCACCAATAACAGAATCAGCTGCAGATCTAAAAGAATAATCAGATCTGAAAGAAGTTTTATCAGAATCGTTTTCTTGATCAAACAATGCAATCAATTGTTCACTTTTGGGATCATTTTCTAATATTTGAATTTGTCTTGAGAGGGATTGAACTAGTTTATCCATTGTAAACAAAATAAACGATTCAGTTCCAAACATAAATCTAACTTGATCTTCAAATTGATTTGCATCTATTCTATTCGCAACAAAATCTTTAATTAATTTCTTCAATGTTGAATAATATTCTTCAAATGGTATTTCAGCTAATCTAAAAAAGAAAAAAAGATCTTTACACGTGGGTGGCTTATACACATCTAAGAACGAAGCCACAGGGGAAATAATTTGATGATTTGGGGGTTTTAAAATAAATTCTTCTTGTTTTTGTTTGAAAATATTTAATCTTGAATAAAGTAGAAATAAATATCTAAAATAAATGTAAAAGTTTGAATTTCCATAAAAAACAGATTTCGCACTTAGAATCTTTCTAGTAAAATTAAAAATTAAACTATTTGATGATTCTTCAATTATTTCAAAACAATCATTCAAAATTGAATCCAACTTGATTTCTAAATTTAAATGTCCATCTATCAAAGAATTAAGAATTGTTTACTCTCTACTTTCAATGCTTTCAATGCTTTATTTGATTTAATTGACTTGATTGAATTATCCATTGAATTATCCATTGTTTTATCAATTGTTTTATCACTTGTTTTAATCTCTCTATCTCTACTCTCCCTCTCTCTACTCTCCCTTTCTCTGCCCTCCCTTTCTCTACTCTCTTTGCTCTTTTCTAATGAAATGGCTTCAATCTCATTAATTAATGTTTTAAAGTTCAAATTCTTTCTATCGTTTGTTTTGAAATTGATTCCTTGATGGTCTAATGATTTATAATGATTCTTGAAATGAATTTCTCTCCAAATTTTGTTCCATTCTCTTTGACTCTTTCTCCACTCTTCATCCTTTTGCTTCAATCTTCTCAACACTACTGGAACAGCTATCAATGGATTCTTCTTCAAATGCTCAATCACTTCATTTGATTTGTCTGCATAGATTCTCTTGATGGCTTTAATATAAACTACACTTGAAGTTCCTCCAAAATCATCCCCTAATCTAATCTGCTCAGCCTCATCACGTGACAATGTTTGTAATTTCTTATACAAGGGTTCTAACACTTGAATTGTTGCTGCATTCGCTTCTATCAACAAATCCATTTCAAATCTCTCATCTTCACACTTGAACAATATTTCTTCATATTGATTCTTCTTTGATGCTAAAAATGCATTATCTTCACTATTGAACTGTGGGCATGACACTAGAATCTCATTTATTGTTTCTTCTGCAATTGAATCTTTACCAGAACATTTGGGTCTCTCATAGTTTCTTGGATACACTCTATAGCTTCCATGTTTCTTACATTTACTCAAATCTATCAAACTAGATTGATTTTGATTATCTTTTGGCAGTGGCTCAAAATTATCTATAAATAGAATTCAACTCTTTTACCTCCAACTGGTTCTTTGTATCCAATAAACTTTTTAAACCATTCCATCAATTCAGTTGCCTTGCCTATAAAGTTATAAACTAATCCAACCAATTCTTTCTCTCCAATTATTTCATTTGTATACAAATTAATACATTTCAAAAATTCTGAATAAACAGATCTATTATTCAAATGTTTCTTCACCTTTTCAAAAAATTCTTGTTCATCAAACTCTTGCTTTTGTTGAATCACTTGCTCTATTCTCGCACTACTCTTCATCTTCTTGGGCACTGGTGTACTCTGCACAACACTCGCATTCACTTGTCTCTTCACTTGCTGTCTCACTATCGGCTGCTTTGGCTGCATCGTCTTTCTATACTCACTGTTTTGCATCAATATCTTCATCTTCCCTGGATAATCTGGCAAAAAATGAGCAAAATCTTCTAATAAATCTGTATGATTCTTAAACAATATCGCAACTTGCGTAAATATCTACTTTAAATCTTCAAATTCAAATTACTTCATTCAATGACACTGGATCTTTACTAAATGTATGCAATATCTCCAAAAACCCTTTATACACTTCAGGCTCATGCACAAATCTATTCTTGATTTTATTCACATAGCTAATCGCATTAGAAAACTCTGCATTCTTGGCATTGTTCTTATTAGGCCCTTGTGCATTGCCACTAAATGGTGGTCTCACTGGCGTCACATTCTGCAACATTGAAGCCGAAGGTAAATTTATTTGTGGTGGTCCTATCATCTTTTAAACTGATTCTTACTTGGCATGTTCATTGGTGGTGGTAATTTCGGCTGTCCTTTGTTCATCTCACTATCTGCACTAGAAATACTTGGTATTGTTGGCCTTGAAATATTCGGTGCATGTCTAACACTCCCACTTGGATTGCTATTAACAGGTGGATGATTAACCGTTGGGTGGCTACCACCTGCTGGTTGATGACTGCCACATGGAACACTTCCAGTTGCACTAGTATTCGCCATCATCCCACTAGATCCAATATTCATCCCACTAGATCCACTACTTATCCCTCCACTCATTCCACTATTATTCAACAATGAACTTGATTGGTTTGCAGCAGTTGGCGCTGTATACGTTTGTCCCATCTTCACTACAGTTGGAAACGACTGGTTAGGCTGCTTAATCTCCATATCGCCATTCTCTCTAACATCAATTCTATATCCAGGCGGCAAAAATGTATTAAATCCTTTAATCAACTCTGGAAACCCTCTAAACAACTGGCTAACCCTCTCTATCACCCCAAGTGTTCCAATCCTATCACAATAAAATTTAAATCTTACATATTCGTCTTGAAATCTTTCATAATATCCAAAAACTGCGAATATATCACCGGATGGTTTTCAAACTGTCTCCTCACAAGGTCCAAATAGCTAAAAGCATCATTTATCACCGGCCTCCCAATACTCTGCTGCGGCACAGGTCTTCCTCCAACCCCTCGGCCTGCTCCATACCCACTCACCATTCGCTCTCCCGTATTTCCTGGTGGCGCTGGTCCACTCGCATGAAAAGTTGTATGAACAGGTCGAATGCCTGATCCAGCCAAAGGCATCATAGGCGGAAGCTTTTGTCCTGAAGGTCGCCCTATCCCGATCCCTCCTCCTCCTCCAATACTGCCCGTTGCTGGGTGCCCACTAATGCTGCCCCCTGAACCACTCAACACACCATTTCCAACACTCACATGGCTTCGCTCACGCTCGGATGTACTGTTTACAACACTTTCTTTGTTTTGGCTTGGTTCCATCCTTTTTAGAAGACCCTGGTTAAAACTACACACCCCTGCTTGCTTCAAATCGGAGTTGTTATTTTGGACAAAAAATTAAACAATTTGGAATAATGTATATATTATCATTTTAAAATTTTGATTATTTTCATTCAAATTTCATTTGTTGCTTGGCGTAAATTAAGTATACATTTGACCATGAAAACATTGAAATTATGTTTATTATCATTCATTTCTAGTTTAAATCATCTAAATTAAATCCTTTCAAAATTTTGGATTTGGAGGCTTGGTAAATGTCTGCTTTCAAAAGAGCAACCAGCTCAAAAGTTGCACCTGCCCTTCCTTCAGGAACTAAATTATCTACTAGAAATTCCCAGTTAATTACCTCTTCTGGGATAGAATCTGTTGACTACGTGCTAGGTGGTGGCTATCCTGTTGGCACTCTAACAACAATCTTTTCAGATCACTCAGATTACGCTTCTTTAATGTCCCGTTATTTTATATCACAAGGATCTATTAATAATCACACTTGTATCGTGGCTTCCCTTGACGATCCCAAATACTTTGACAAGTGTCCTTTGGTTATTACAAACGACAACGAAAAAAATGAAAAAGACCTTACAAATGAAATGGAAGAAAAAATGAAAATTGCTTGGAGATATCAGCATCAACCAAAAGTTACTACAGTTGTCGGTAAAGTTGCTGTCAAGGAAGCACCACAGGCAAACTCTTTTTGTGGATATTTTGATGCTTCAAAAGAACTTCAACCGGAATACAGGAANTGATGCTTCGAAAGAACTTCAATCGGAATACAGGAAAAACTTTCATTTCATCGGAAAAGTTGATTCGTACGACTCTTTGTACAATGAAATCGAACAATTGCTAAATCCTTTCAAGTAAAAAATAACGATTGATTTAAAAGGGCAATTAACAGACCTACTACAGTCGCAAGACTCGTGCTTCATCAAATAGGAACATTATTGTGGCAACAGGGTGACTTTATCTCTAATGTAAGTATTCATTATCTTTTACAAAGTTAAACTCATTTCTAAACTTTATGATGAAGCTAAAAATATTGCTTCGCCAGACTATTTCAATCTGTGTAATTGTGTTTCCTGAGACTCTCTACAAAAACGAAAAAGCATTCCTTCAGTCCATTATGCAGCTTTCGGATTGCGTGATGAAACTCGAGGCTTTTACCGACGATTCACACTTTTTATCTAAAGATTACCAAGGATATTTTCGACTCGAGAAACCATTTAGGTTGAACACTGTCAGTATTTTCTGGCCAGAAACATTCGAGTTGGTATTCAAGTGCAGAAGAAAAAGATTTCTCGTTGAAAAAATTTGCTTGCCGCCTGAATTAGGAGAAGAAGTGTCGAGGTCCCAGGCGGCCCCTAAAATTCAAGTTAAGAAATCAATGTCATGTGGATCGCAGGGTGGTGGAAACGCGGCATTAGATTTTTGATATAAATTAATAAAATATTTTTTCACTTGAAGCATTATTTTGTGACTGCAATTTGGATTATTGAAAAATCAGAATGGCACAATTTATAGCGATTGGTCAAATAATAGGTGCAACAATATATGAATCATATGGAGATTGCTTAGCGTGCAATTTCCAATTTATTAGAGAAGACAAGGAAAAATGGCAACTATTGCAAGGTTTTGAAACCGGAGTATCGCAGTTTGACAAACCTAGCGTATTTATGTAAAGCTTATAATATAGAGAATGAATCAAATACATTCATATGGTCACATCCAATCGGTAATTATATACGATTATTTTGATATGACGTTCATTATTCTACTAGCACTGCTGAATTTTGGCCTAAATTAATTTTTCAAATACTGAGATCGAATTCATCGGGTGTTGTAGATGTTAGTAATTGGGTTCTTATTGGGTCATAAAGTTGGTTACGGATGTTTAAACTTGCCAATGACACCTGGAACTCATGATTTATCATGCTCATTGTGGATGCCTCAGAGTCCTTTCCGTGACAAAATGTTTAGTAATCTAAAATAACATTTGTCTTAGATTATTTTGGAAATTCTAAAATGGAGCTGAAAGATATTTCGATCATTTATAGAGGTGATGAAAGACATCGTTTTACAACACTGACGNCAAAATGTTTAGTAATCTAAAATAATATTTGTCTTAGATTATTTTGGAAACTCTAAAATGGAGATGAAAGATATTTCTATCATTTATAAAGGAGATGAAAGGCATCGTTTCACAACACTAACAGTGGGCCAAGTTCATTTAAGGCTAACTATTTTAACAAAAAATTTTGAAACACATGGATTCATATGGTCTTCATAAATTATTTATTGATTATTTTTATTTTTTCTTTCAATTGGAACAAATTGAACAGCTTCATCGCCGTATCTGTAGTCAAAAAATAATTCCTCGGCTGGCTTTAAATCATTTAATGCGAATATTCCAATTCTGCAGTCTCCATTTATTCGTAATATTTTGGCATAGCAATTTGGATTTACGGAATGATTAGCGAATCTCAAAGCGTTACCCTTTCTTGTAGCATCAATTACAAATTCATCATCCAAATTGAACAGAAAACTTGTTCCTAATCTATCATACAATCGCCCTCTTCTGTCTGCCTCATTCTGTGATATTATTTCACCACAATATTCTCCTATAAATTCATCCTTTTTAATAAAGTTCTTCACAAAAGCACCCCAACCAGCAACGCTAGACTTGGCAACTAGAACATGCTATTTAAACGATAATGTGTATTTACATAGCCTTGATTCCTTTGAATGACTGTATTTTTGCANTATTATAAAAGTAAATGTAATACCACTTGCACCGCATCCAAGACACAGATCGGGATCACATTCTCTTTGATTGGCAACGCATGGACCTATATCACTTCCTTGAATGAATTACAAGTTTTAGAGTCGCAAGGACCTTTGCATTTGCATCCAGGAAATCTGTGAGAACAAGATTCATCACAATGACAATATTTTTCACAAAACAATGATCTTGAAAAGCAAGAACAATGATTGTTGCATGGAGTACCAGGATGATTACATGGGTAATATACATGATCTACTGCTGATTTACTTTTCAAGACTATCTTTAAAGTGAAAACAAATTACCTGGCAGTTTATCATTTTGTACTTTGGTTTTCTTTCTTTGGGCAGGCGCTTCATTGTTCGCCGTATTGTTAATTTCTTGAATTGGATTTTCCGATAGCTTTAGGTAAACTTGGATGCATGATTTTGTTTTTATCAATTTGGAGACATTGCAGAAATGATTACCAAATACATGAACTCCTTGATGCAAAAAAGCAAGTTCAACGCTGGTCCAATCAGCATCGACAACTTTCACTTCCTTTTCATTAAGAAAACAAGAATCCCCACAAGGGGAATCAGGCTTTACGTATTCCGGACTTTCCACTTGTTTGCGTCCACTTGGCGCTCTATGCAAATGGCAATCATAAATATAGCATCTAGTGCAAAACAGCATTTGGTAAGATTCCAAGCATTTTTCCTTGTGAATATTAGAATTCGGATCATCCACATTTTCATGCAATCTGGGCAGCAATAATCCTTCCGACTTTTCATGTCTTTCAAACACGCGTTCAAGCATTCGCATGACTGGAATATTAAGCATTTTAGCCAACCGCCACAAAAAATTCACGAGATGAGGATCCTGGCTTTCTAATAACCAAAAATTTGTTAAAACGTTTTCTTCGTCGTCCAGCTTGTCTACTTGCTCGATGTAATAGTCATCTGACCATAATGTTTCAATGACACGCAGATACACAGTTTTTAACCAACGTATGTCTATGCCGAAAGATGTCAATGTTTTGAATGCTAAATAACCATTCTTGTCGATTTCTATAAGAGCGATACGAATAAATTACTTCTTTCATCTTCTTTGAATGCAATTGCTTCGTATAATTCGTCAATTGGAATGTACTTGTCGTCACCGAGATATGGAATATGTCTCAAAACTGGATCATCTTCACATCGAATATTTTTAGATGTTGGTATAAAATAAGAATAAGATGGTAGTTTTTCAAAGTATGGCAATGGCTGGGAATAGACGTTGTAGCTTTTTGAATCTTTGAGGGTAGATGTTGTGCAACGGACTGTCTTGTTGGAATTTAAAGCTATAGAATTCATTAATTTATCTTTTGAAATAACTTTTGGAGTGATTTGGAGATGAGATTTTGATTCTTTCACTTTGTCTATATTTTGTTGCAGATATTCCTATTTGAAAAAAAGATGTAACTTACTAGATTCGCTAAGCGTTTGTAATCGATGAAATTGTACTCTGCATTTTTGATTTGATTGAGAAGATCGTTTGAAGTGANAGAAGATCGTTGGAAGTGATTGTTGAAAAATCCATAAGAAATTTGGAAACGAAACAAGACTAAAATGAAAAAAAATTGAAATTTATATCCTCAATAGTCAATACTTAATATTTCATACAAAAATAGAATTAAAAATCAAAGTTTATTGTTGACCTTCAGGGTTTACAGGCTTTAATTTAATCATATCATCGATTCTAAGAATTGAAATGGCAGCTTCAGTAGCGGCTTTTAACATTTTGATTTTGGAGAGAGCAGGTTCTAGAACACCAGCCTTGAGGTTATCTCTAATAACGCCTTCCATTAAATCTAATCCCATCCTAGAATGATAAATAAGATGGAATGATACCATTTGAGATGTTTTTTAGAATCGTCTTTTTGAGCCGAGTATTGATAAGCTCTTAATTTAGCAACCAACTCGGTTGAGTCTTTTGCAGCGTTGACAGCCAATGTTTTAGGGATAACAAGTAACGCTTGAGCGAATTCATTAACAGCCAATTGTTCTCTTGAGCCGAGAGTTGTGGAGAAAGTTTCCAAGTACATGTTAACAGCTGCTTCAACAGCACCACCGCCAGGAACAACAGAGTTGGATTCCAAAGTTCTTTTGACAACACAGAGAGCATCATGAAGAGAACGTTCCATTTCATCTAATTGAAAATCATTTGCACCACGAAGGACCAAAGAAGCAGAAGAATGAGATTTTGTTCCCTTGATTAAGATGCATTCATCATCGCTGATTCTTGTTTGTGAAACTTCTTCTGCGTAACCCAAATAAGAAGCTTCAAATGTTTCTTCTCCCTCCAAGTTGGCCAACGTAGAAATCATTGTAGCGCCTGTAGCTTTTGCTATTCTCTTTAAATCATCCTTCTTGACTCTTCTAACAGCCTAAATATAAAATAAACTATTTAAATTTACCTAGATTAAAGAAATAGTTGTTAATGTTACCATTGCTCCAGCTTCAACAAAATATTTCATTGAAAAATCATCAATTCCTTTTGTTGTCAAAATAACGTTAGCCCCTGAAGCTAAAATCTTTTGAATTCTTTCTTTCATAATATCAGATTCTCTCGCTCTAATGTCTTCCAATTTGTCTGGATTATCAACAACAATGTTAACTCCCAAATGCATTCTAACTTTTTGCAAATTCATATCCAAACAAGCTATTTTAGCTCCTACAATTCTCTTCTTCATAGCTTGTGACGCTACCGTACAATTCAACGCATAGCCCTTGACAAACATACTTTCTCTTGCACTTTGGCCATGAGCCTTCAAAATATTAACTCCTTTGACAGGATAATTGCTTTCTCCTTTGGAATTAGTTTGTTTAACAGCCAACATTGCATCAACAACCAAATTGGAAAAGAAATCTTCATCAAATCCTCCAACTATCTTTGATGATAAACTTGTCTTGGCACAGTTCACTAAACATTCTCTTCCAAGACTATCAACTTTAACTGCCATGTGTTCAGCTATAAATCTACAAGCTTCCTTCACTGCCATTCTATACCCAGCAATAATCGTGGTTGGATGAATATTGCTCTTCACCAACTCATTAGCCCTACGAAGCAATTCAGCTGCAATTATAACTACACTAGTAGTTCCATCTCCCACTTCCTTATCCTGCTGTTGAGCTAACTCCACCAAAACCCTGGCAGCCGGATGTTCTACATCCAATAATCCCAAAATAGTCGCTCCATCATTCGATATAGTTGTATCCTATCAAAACACACTCCTTATCCTTACTCCAATGTCATCCACCATCATTTTATCCAATCCTTGAGGTCCCAAAGATGTATGCACAATTCTGGCTACTGCCATACAAGCACTCACTACCTCAATTAAAATAACTAAACCCTACCATTATTCGTACGCACATCTTGTCCTGTAGTTCTATCACCTCCAAGAAGTAACGCTGAAGTCATACACTTTACAAGGGTTGTTTAGGGAAATTTGTTCTTTTCTCTTCTAGAAAAAGAATATGCAAATTTATCGCGCAAATGAAAAAATATCACGTCAAATATCAAAATTTAATGTTCTTTTACTACTTTAAGGGCAATATGAATAGAGGTTTATTTAGGTAACATAGTTTTCAGCTTTATATTTTCATACCTTAGAATCTGATTTTCAACGGATAATTTACGCAACCTGTTTAAATTTATTAAATGAACTTACATTTCCTCCATTTCCTTGACCGATTTCAGTCTCCTTAATCTAGACCTCTTGGCGGCCTCTCTGTTCTGTCGCTTTCTTCTTTCTTTTCTGTCTTCATATTCCATACATTGATTCAATGTATTGATATCTCCAACAGCGATGTATTCACAAGATTCCAAGATCTTCATTGTTTCGTCGTTCGTATCAAACCCCATCGAAAAGGCTAGTGTACTCTTATCCAAGATTGCATCATTGGCTCCATTATTCGAACTACTTTCTAGGTCATCGTAGTTTATAAGTGCGTTAATGGAGATTCTTTGCCGAGATTCTACGCTTATGCAATTTGTACATGATTTATTTCTTTCGGAATAGTGATGTTGGCATTCTATATTGCTGGCACCAATATTCCGAATCATCGATGATTGTATTTATATTTCCGTGTCGTCAACAGAAATCAATGCATCATCTCATCCGATTAATGACGTCACGTTTTCAAAATAGCTCTTATTTGTTAGCATAAATTCAAATCTTTTAAATTATTTGTTGATGTCAAACTTATATAGGCACATATAAACTCGTGTTCTGTGTTCACTATACTTGATTCCAAACGAAGGAGATTTTTTAGTTCGTTTTTTTATAGTTTTTTAATAAATCCATTTAAATATTTAATTAATCAAGACTTTATTGAAAGTTTGATATAAGGGAAATCAATAAAACCATAATTGAATCCAATTTGTATATGATATATCAATACACATTCTCATTTTAATCATTTATAATTCCTGTATTTAATTTATTGCAATTTTCTCGGCTAAATCTGCATTGGAAATTTCAAAAATGGATGAAGCCAAGCTTTCTGATTTATCATACCTTGACGACTACATTAACGCCGAAAAGAATATTGCTTCGCAAACAGCCGAGGATGAAGATTTTTCTGACATGAAGAACTATGTCTTGCTTGTTTTTGGAATCGCCGCAATTCAAAACCCCATTCAAATGGCGTTAACATTTCAACGAGTCGTGTATAGGAATTATGAACAAGAAGAAATTAAAAAAGAAGGAAAGCGCCGTTATAGCCGATCTGTTGAGTATGATCCCAACTACGTCGCACCAACAGACTATATGGGATATTTGAATGACAATGAATATGATAGGCAGAGATTTATGGTTAAATTAGAAAAAGGCGATAAAACCTTAAGTGTCCTCAAATCTATAACTAATACGCTTGGAATCGTTGGGCTTTGGAGGGGTAAAATACTCTGATTTCATTAATAGGATACATCACGCATTCTCTAAGAAAGATAATTTTTCATTTTACGCAAAAGTTTTTTGAAAGCAGGCTACTAACATTTTTCAGAGCTGATAACATGGATTGGCTAACTACAAATACTTTTGTTCCTAATTTAATGACAATNAAATACTTTCGTTCCTAATTTAATGACAATCGCATTGAGTAATACTGTGGCGAACTTTGTAACACATCCAATTTTTGTAGTGCAAACAAGGTAAATTAAAAAGAAACGTTTTTAAAGATTAATGGTTCAAAGCGCGTTGAGAAAAGAGAAGAGATACTTTGGATTTAAAACGATTGGCACCATTATCCAGCAAGAAGGGATATCTGGCTTTTTTAAGTATCCATCATTTCTACTTTTCTATGTCTCCGCTATGCCAATATTACAATTCGGCCCCACAATTTTAACAAGGAGGTTTTTGAGCGGCAAATCTATTTCAATTCAAATTTTAGCATTAATACTTCTTAAACTTGGCGCTTTGTTGATACGGACGCCTCTAGAAACTATTTACATGCGCCTCTCGATACAAGCGTCTCCTTCATTCAGGACTTGTGTACGAATTAGTGTCTTTCCTTACATTAATGCTGTTAATTGTCTAACTAGAGTAAATATTTGCTTACACTGTAAGCTTAGATCATTAAAGAGGAAGGAATTTCGACATTATATGCAGGTTGGCGTTGGAATCTTGTTCAAGTATTTTTGGGGTCATTAAAAGAAAACATTGTTCTTGAAATTGAAGAATAAATATGTATAATGTATTTTATTAATGTCTATGATATTTAAGTTGCTTTAGTTTTGACGTACTTGAGTTTGCCCGCTTGTTGCATTGTTTGATTGTTGAATGTTAGGTCTGGGTCTGGAGGGTATGTAAATGATTGGTTTTGCAAGTCTATGATATGTTCTATTTCTATTATTTCTATACATTGAATGGATTTGGTAAAGATTTTTTGCTTGACAGGGGTTAAACCTTTGCCGCCATCAATTTATGGGAAAGACAATGAATTTTCTCAAATGTCGATTTTAAGAAAGTCTAGACCAAAGTGGGGTGTTTTAGGGACTGCAAGAAACTGGATTAACTATTCTACAAAGTTGCCCCCTGAACCAGAGCCTCCTAGCAACTGTTGTATGAGTGGATGCGAAAAATGTGTCTGGATAGAATATTTGGAAGATGTGAAAGAGTATGAAAAGAAATATAACGTAAATTTAATTGAAAAACTTGATCCCGAGCTGAAAAGTTTTGTTGAACTTCAAAAGTCGTTACTTCAAGCACGTGATAAATCTAATAAATAACCATTTCATTTATTGCGGTACCAAGCCACTTCATTAAAGAATGACCAGTTCAATTAAAAGAGTATCGACAAAAGTAGACGTTGATCGAAAAGATGAAGTGCCAGGATCCAGAATGGGTGTGTTTCTGAGATTTGAGATTAGAAATACTCTAGCAAAGTATCAGCAACTTATACGAGATATTGAAAATTATAAAAATTCCGTGTCTTATTTGATCGAGACTTCAAATAATTTGATTACTTCGCTAAATGAATTGTCTCATTGTGGAGGTATCGGCAGTTCTAATGGTAAATCGAATAATCTACCATAAATTCAGCCATAGCATTTCAGTCGTGTGCCAACGTAATTGAAAGAAATATGAAATTGGACAAAAATATTGTTAATGTTCTGACCAAGGATGTCGAACTACCCCTTACAAAAAACTTGGACAGCCATACGCAAACAATTTTGGTATGATGAACTCTTATTTCAATAAAGGATTCTGAAAAAAGAAATGGGGAAATTCTTAGAAAGCTTTCAGATGAAATTAAGTCGCTCAACAAGAAATGTGATAAAGCAGCCAAAAAGAAATCATTAAATTACCCCGCGGTAATGATTAATCATATTAAATCATAGATGGTTAAAGAATTGTCTTTCAAGGAAGGAGAATTAGAGAGATCCAAAAATGTTTACTATAATGAAGGTGTTGACGAAGAACGAAGAAACGCTTCATTCATATTGCAGAAAATTTCTGTATTTCTTAAGCATCAAGCTAAAGTCTTTTCCGAAAAAGAATCTAATATGTTAAATGAGATTGAAGGCATCATAAATGCTGTCTATGCCCCAGACGCTTCCATTCCTCTGCCTAAAAATTTAATGGATAATATAATGAGCTACGTAAATACTGTTGGTATGCTTCAAATTTAGAATTTAGATGAAAAGGTTCCTTCAAGGCCTATCTCCATTAAATTCGAATCAGAAAAGAGTTTAAATGATAAAAATTTAATTATCAATTCAGAATCGCCTTCTATTAGCACTGGAAAAGTTAATGGACTTTTAGATGCCAATATCCATGCCAATGAAGGAGGGAGATTTGCCACATCTGATAATTTAACCAACCAAAATCCCCTTGATAATACTATCGTAATTTATGACTTTGTATCTCGCAGACCTCGTGAAATGACTATTAAAAAAGTAACCGCATTCTATTTTGATTCAAATACAGGATGAAACATTAAGAATAAAGAGAGTGGAAAAGAATTGGTTGTTTGCTGAAAATGAAAAAGGTGAAACAGGTTGGGTACCAAAGAACCACGTCGGATCTATTTAGTACACTGCACGTTGTAAATCTGAAGCCTTGAGCATTTGACATTAATAAACAGATCTTCTTGTGATTCAAATTTTTTTGTGTATATTAAATATTTTGTTTAGACTCTCTCTTTAAAGGAACTTCTTTCAAACTTCAATCATGATCTATTTTAAGATTTCGGAAATTCAACCATGAAATTTACATTTTTGCCGTTTTGGTTGTTTGTTACTTTTGTTGGGTGTGACTTGCCTCAAAAAATCAAACTTGATGCACAAAAAGACTTCATTTTTGTAACAAGTCTGGATGGAGATCTTATGGCGCTCTCTATTGCCAATGGAGATTTAAAATGGAAAACAAATATTTTAACCCCAACAGTCAACCAAGACACTAAATTAATCAACCAAGAATATTATATAGATCCTTCAGGATACGGTCATTTGTATTCGTTAGATGCTGATAAACGTCTGATCAAATGGCAAAATTCTATTCCCGAACTTGTCGCTCAATCCCCCGTTCAGATTTCAAAAGATTTGATCGTAGGCCATAAAACTGGTTCTATCTATTCCCTGGACTCTAGAAACGGAAACATTGACATTTTGCTTCATAATGAACTTGAAGTGGATTCTACAAGTTGTGATTTAAAATCTGAAAATTCAATCATAATTGGTCGAAATGGTAGTGCATTAATTTATTTTTTATAGACTATAACTTGAAAATATTTGACAATGAAGATATGCGATTGAAATGGAACATGGATTTTGTAGAAATCAGACCGCTTGTATATTCGAATGCCCAAATACCCGAAAATTACAGAATATACGTTTCTTTTAATACGATTTTTGTATACGTAGATGGTATGTGTATAGATTTATAACAAAAAGATCGACTTGCATGGAGTGTTTCTATAGCCGCGCCCATAAGTAACGCATTTTACATGTTGAAGGGTTATGATGCAGTCCCAGTTTCAATTCATTCATCTAAAACGTCTAAAATTTTGTACAAGCATCTCTCTGGCATCACTTTAATACTTCCTATGTCTAACAAGGAAAATAAACTACTTGGACATGTTAGCTCAGACCTTGTTGTATACAGGAAGAAAAATGAACTTTTAGAGCATTTTAAAGGCGATAAGAAGGTCGAAAAATGGGATCAGCAACTAATTGTTTCAGATCGTAGCCACTTGAAAATTCCATGGTTGTACCTTGCTTTATTTTTCATGGCAAGTACCATTTTTATGTACTTTTCAAAACTCCCAAATCCGGGTCTTAATAATGTTCAGACTAATAGTCGCCAATTAAGGCTTATTACTTTGACCTCTGAAATATTAGGTAAATGCATTAATTTATTTTTATAGGCTATGGAAGCCATGGCACTGTTGTATTTAAAGGGTATTTTGATGGAAGGGAGGTAGCAGTGAAAAGAATGTTACTCGATTTTATTGATAGCGGCGGCCAAGAAGTTGCCTTGTTAAAAGAAACAGATGAGCATCCCAATGTTGTAAGATATTTCTGCAAAGAAGAATGTGACCAATTTTTATATATTGCTTTGGAGCTTTGTTCAGCTTCCCTGCAAGATCTATTTGAAAAGCAAGAAGAGCTAGCAAGTCTTTTAAAATTAGTAGATAAAAATCAAATTGTTGTTGATGTATTAAATGGAGTCTCTCATCTGCATAAAATGAACATCGTTCACAGAGATTTGAAACCAGCCAACATATTAATTAATTCGAAGGGGAGATGCTTAATTACTGATTTTGGATTATCGAAAAAGTTGAAAATGGGTCAATCATCTTTCATGCCAACGTTTTATGCGGGCACTATCGGATGGCGGGCACCTGAGATCCTTTTGGTTGTAAATTCAAGCTCCAATTCATCATCAGAAACATTTAGAGCAAAATATCTTTCTCGGATGACAAAATCAGTTGATTTATTTTCTCTTGGCTGTATGATTCACTACGTTCTAACAGATGGAAAACATCCATTTGGAGATGGACACGAAAGAGAAGCCAACATCATTTCTTCAAAACTCAGTTTAGATGAAAATTTGTCTCCACTTGCCGCTAATCTTATTTCCAAGTTGATAAGAAATATTCCTTCTCAAAGAATATCAGCCGAAGAAGCACTTTTACATCCTTATTTTTGGAATGCCAACAAATGCTTAAATTTCATTCAAGAAGTCAGCGACTTTACAGATAAACTTGACAAGGGCGATCACAGATTGCATTCACTGGAAAAACGAAATTTGCATGTTTACGAAAAAGAATGGACCAGAAAGCTCGATCGAATATTTTTACTGGACATTTTCCAATTCAGAAATTACGATCAAAAATCTTTAAAAGATTTACTACGAGTCATTAGGAACAAGGTAAAAAATCAATTTCATTGTTATAGCGCCATCATTATCACGAGATCGATCCTCAAGTACAAAAGATAATCGGTTCATTACCTAATGGTTATTGGACCTATTTTTCATCCAGATTCCCAAACCTCCTACTACAAGTATACGAATACATAATTGCAATGAACTTGCATCTCGAAAATCCATTCCATCAATTTTTCATAAATTAACAAAATCAATAAAATTAAGTTTTGACATTTTCACAATGTGTATCGTAGCATTCGCTTTCTTGGATCCCGGACTTTGTCCATACAAATTGTAATTTCTTAATTTTGAAACTTCAAAGTTTATTAATATCCAACAGAGATGAATTTTACGATAGGAAAACTAATTGTTTGGGCTTAATAGAAGAAAATATTTATGGGGGTAGAGACCTCGAAGCAAATGGCACATGGATAGCTGTAAATGCCAAAACTGGTATGTTAATGCATCTAATACATTGAGGCATTTTGGGGTTCCTCACAAACATCAAGTCTACCTCCAAATCGAATTCCATGGAGCGTAATACAACATCTAGAGGGTATGTTGTCTTGTCTCAGCTATCCAATAAATCATGTGATGTCAATGATATTTTGATTCAAGGAGATTACGAACCTTTTAATGCAGGATTTATTGATTTAATTAACTCTGACGGTGTTTCCATTACAAATTTTCAAGATGATCAAAAAACGAACCGGTTAGATTGTCAGACAGGAATTATCAATGTGGTCAGCAACATTCCATTTAATAATGACTATGCTTGTGCTGATTTCCCAAAAGTAGCTTTGCTCAAGGCATCATTACAAAGTTATCTACTTTCTAATTTACAAGTCTCCAATACGAAAGAGTTCATAGATGGTCTCTTTAATCTCCTAAAACCTAAAATGGATCCTGAAAGGACACTTGAACCTTTGAATAATATATTTGTGCCGCAAATTGAAATAGACAACTTACAAAAAAGAATCTATGGTACAAGAAGTAGTACTGTGATGCTTTTGGATAAAAATAACGAAATGACAATGGTAGAAAGAAATTATATTCCTGATGGTGCAAATATTGACATAAAATTTCAAATAGGGTGAATATTAATTGTCAATTTTCTTTTCAAGAATAAAGATTAATTAATTATGTAGTAACATGACAAAAGAAGTACTGTTGAAGCAAAATTTGCCGAAACCATCATACCGGGTTATCATCATGCATATTCTATGACTATTCGTGTCCTTTCACTTGTATGTAGCCTAGCAAGCACCTAAAATTGACATTTCACGATAACGGATCATCACATGGTGCTATAAGGAACATGCAAAGCATGCGTGATGTGAAATTTGAGTTATCATTTGTTAAACCTAAGGTAATTTGAGAAATTGAGTTATCATCTTTTAAAATTAAGGTAATTTGAGAAATGCTGTGGAAAATAGTTAGTTTGTGAAGCAATTAAGATTTAGGAAAAATCCTAAGTTAACTAACAATGTTGGCATTTGATAATGACTTTGTGCGCGTAAAAACAATATCAGAAAAGGCAATTTTTGATGATATTTTATACCATTGCAACAGATATCCCCTTGTAGAATAACAATGTTGCTCATAATTCAGATTTTCATTCTATTTAGCGATATTTATTCACCGCAGAAGGAACATATACGATCAGAGGAGACTTTTTCCTATATGTCCTTGAAATATTATGAAGCATTATTCCTAAGACTAGATAATTCAATGCGAAGAGTAAATGAAACATTGAAACAAAATAGTATGTAAATCAGATATTAAGATCTGTTGACGATAATAATGTAGCCATGATATATATTATAACAGATGGCCTTTTATCCCAAACATTGAATGATGTAAATGAATTTGAGTCCATGATTAAATGTATTATGGAAAATCAAGTATAAGACGACTTGTGAGCATACAAGGATAAGCAAACCATGAATAAAAAGATTGAAAACACGAGTCTTGACATAGAAAATGGAGAAAATGGGTCGTCTCATGGGGCTACAGATGACACCTTAATACAACGGTCATCAAGTACAGTCACAAAGAATATTTCAGCCGAAACGATAAATGTAGCTGCGAACAGTAATATTTAATAATGCTACATTTCTAGGCAATCATAATTTGATTTTTGGGGAGACTGTAAAAAGCAAAATTCATAATGATTCCCTAACTTTAGCCGAAAAACTAATACTATTTGCGTTATGTGGTTTAGTTGGAGTCATTATATTTATTTTGATCAAAATGGAATAAAAAATATTTTTTTGTCATCGTATTGATTGGAGATTTCGCAGTTCAAGTTGGCTGGATTGGTTTTTTGTCATTGGTGGTAAACGATTAAAGATCAAATATTTTAATTAAGATCTTTATGCATTATCACACTTACAATATTAACGTTTTGTAAAAGACTTTTATGATCAAACATTGTTGTAGCAACGCAATTCGATACCAATGCCTGAGAAAAATATTGAAACCGATGTATTGATTGTTGGCGCGGGTATTTCTGGTATTATAGTTACAAATTATTGAAAGGGTTGTTTGCAGCTATGGAATTACAGAAATTGGGCCAAAAAATATTTGTTGTCGAAGCAATAAACAGAATTGGCGGTAGATTACTTTCATACCCTGTAAATGGTACAGGTGTAGATTTAGGAGGTATTTTCAATTATGACAATGTATATAGGAATGTGGATTGATGAAGGGCATCAAAACACTCTTGACTTGGTTACGGCCGCAGGTTTGACAAAGATTCCACAATATAACGAGGGAAACGATATAGTTTTCACAAAAGACGAATCGCATTATTCGAATGACTCTAGTAAAGAAGAACATTTTTTTCGACAGGCTATAAGTTTGATACCGCTGAGGTGGAGGAGAATATCTTAACCACAAATTACGAAGAAGGTATATTATTCGGATTGTATTATTAAGGAATAACAAATGAATTCAAAACTTCTCGCGACCTAGCGAGCCATTCTGATAGTCGAACGCATGCCATGTTTGATTATTTTGTCCGATCATCTCTTTGTTGCGAGCCAAGTGAAATAAGTGCACAATATCTTCTTGAAGATGTCATTTCGGGAAACAGTACCTTTGAATTCTTGTTGACATAGCTATCTTTAAAAGCCTAGGGCCTGGAGTTGGCAACACTCAGTATAGAATACGCGAGGGAGCCCAGGAATTGTGTAAATACTTGCAGAAACAGCTTAATGATACCATTAAGTTTAATTGGACTGTTACAAACATCTATATAAATGAAAAAGGCGGTTGTCACGTTTCATGTATCATCAATAATAGTACAATGATTACCATCAAGTGCAAATATGTTGTTTTAGCCATACCACCAACAGCTATAGCTAAAATACAATTTAATCCATCGATCCCATCCAATAAATATCAAGTAATACGGATTTCATTTCCAAAAAACAGTTGATTCAAAAGAGTTTTATGGGATTTGTGATCAAAATTCATGTCATTTACAGAAGAGCCTTTTGGAGAAAAAATGGCTTAAGCGGAAATGCGCATTGTGTAGTTTCAGAAGAGGATCTAAATAAATCCAATAATTTAGATAACTCGAATCCTTCCTTTGCGATTACTACAGTTGTTGATGGATGTGACGACAATATGAAAGTTTGTGCTCTAGTGATATTTTCTTGTGGTATTCAAGCACGAAATTTCTCATCGGTAACTCAAGCATTAAAACCATATAGATACCAAAAGATCAAAGAAAGCCTTGGATAACATCTGCATTGTCAAAATTATTTGGACCAGAGGCTGAACAAGCCATTGGATATCAAGAAAAAGACTGGAGTTTGGAACATACGATCGGTAATAATTAATTTCCTTTGTTACATAAGGTGGCGGGTATCAAAGTCTACTTGGCCCTGGTTCTACACATCTGGGAACGGAGAAAGGATCCTACTATGAAAGTATTTCATCATCGCACAAACACATTCACTTTGCGGGAACAGAAGCTGCATTTAATAATCGAGGATACATTGAAGGAGCAATAGAAAGTGGGAAACGGGTAGCTAAAGAAATTAAGGTGTCTTTGCAACATTCAGGAAAGCCATTCATGGAACTGCCACAACCTATCATTGATGACACTCTTGGTAATGTTTCAAGGCCGAAAATCGAAAAAAAGGAAAGCAAAGAAAATAAGAACAGGTTGAACAAAAGTAAATCTGGAAAATTTTGGTTGGGGGTAGCTGCCATCGGGGCGGCGGTTTTGACATCTATGATAATAATATCAAAAAGAAAATGAAATACACAAACGATTTCATTAAAAGCAAATGAAAATAAATATATTAACTTTAAATAGAATTTTTATTCTTCTTGAATTGCGGATTGAAACCAATTTTCGACGAATTCCATAAAGGAAGGAGAAGGTGGAACTTTTAAATAACATCTTGCCAAACCATATTTGATTTCCATGCATGGCTTTATATTTAAGTCAATAAACTTGTTAAGAATTGGTAAAACTTGATCAATGTAAGATTCTTCATAAACATAAGGAGCCCTTTGTAGAGAGCTGTGAAATATCCTATAAAATAATTCTGACGAAGGAGGTTTTTCTGCATGCATCATTTGATCAACTATTCCAATAACTTCATCATAATTCAGGAAACGAAGATTCAATATTATCGCATCTTGAAGTAAATCATGAGGAGGCATTATTTCTCTGTTAAAACAATCAATTAGTATTTCATTTACTATTCTATCTTCACTTAATCCCATAAAACCAGTTAGTAAAACGTCATACAATCCAGTATCTGGCTGAAACTCTGATGGTAATGTCTTAAGCCAAGCATAAAAGTCCAAAGCAGTCTTTCGTGAATGAACAGCAAATAAAGCTTGATAGCACAAATATCTACCAAGGTTTAATGTTATTTCTGATCCTAGCGTAGAGTAGTACATCTTTATTAAACTCAAGGATGTGGTATAATCAAAAATGGTAATATAATGAGCAATTATCATATGAAGCGCATCCAATGGGATTGGTGCAGATATGTTGCGATATTCTTCAATAATTTCATGAATCACTTTATGGCTGTCCAGTGAATCGTAAGGAATCTTTTCAATACCAGGTGCTATCTCTATTTCCCCTTTGTTATTTTCGAGTAATGATAATGATGCTGAAAGATATAGAGTCAATAATCCAGACTCTATGGCCATTTTGTTTTCTCTCATCAAGGCGAAAATGGCCTTCATTCCAGAGATGTCTTGATGTCTTTCGCACATAATTAGCATATTTAAATATGCTTCCTTTGGAATTATCGTCTTGTTTTCAATTGATTGAAATACATGCCGAGCATAGGGATAGTCTAAAGGCTCGTTTAATGAGTCTAATTCATTTTTAAAAACACATTTACTCAATAATAATAGTTTATCTCGGTCTTCCAATTTGTCTAGCTTGTCCTTTGTTGGCGCTGTAGTGCTTAGAAAGTGCAACACTTCATTATGAAATACAGGCTTATTATTGACCAATGATTTAATGGACGAAAATTCTTGTGCTACTGTACTGTAGAGTTTTCTTATAGGTCTGGATAGAAATAGTTTAGCCATAAAGTATAACCCTGGCAATTTACCAGAGCGGGTAAAGTAAATTGGTTTGGAAGAAGAAAAAATAAAATAAATCCAACAAAAATAATTTAATCTTTTTCATTTTTTGGATTTGATTTTCTTGTTAATGGTTCACTTTCAGAGTCTGTCGCGTCTTGATCAGATTCTTCTTTAACTTTAGTGTTTGCGGTGGCATCTTTTCGTTTTCTCTTTTTTGCACCTTGAATATCTTCATCTTTAAGTTCTGGCACTTTTTCAACTAGGTCTTTTAAGAAATCAAACTGTTCTGTGGATTCTACAGCCATTTTTAAGACTGACGGTGTAAGTTTATTTCCTGATCGGGACTTTACAATTTCTTCGGATTTATCTACCAATGACTTTACAAATAATTCCACGGCTCTAGCTATGTTAATTTATGGTGTGTCAAATTACAAACTAGAATAGTGGATAATTGCGAAACTTTTCCTACTTCTTCGTCTACCTGCATGATTCTTTTTACTCTTCCTACGGGGAATCGAGTTTGATATTTTTTATGCTTCATTATTTTATTCGCAACTCAAAAGTCAACAAACAGAAATGTGAAATTTACTAATTGGTCCACACTGCGCCACGAAAAAAACCAAATGGATTTTACTCCAAAAGTAACAAGAAAATGTTATTTCTAATAGATTCAAAAATGTATTTCGTCATTAAAGAAATTCGAAAGTGCCGAGACATCTCAAACCTTGTTGGATAAACCAGCATCTATTTGGTTGTCTGTTGGTTTGCAAAATCTTCCATCTAATTTGAAGTCTACCGTAAAACCCCATAGAATTCCAATTACAAATTCTATCAGAAAAAATGATACTGTTTGTGTGATTATAAAGGATCAAGCACCACAAAAAGAAGTGATAAAGGCCATAGAGAATATAGAGAAAGTTTATAGTTTTTCAAAGTTGAAACAATTTTCTACTCATGAAGCAAAAAGAGCATTTTGCAATGGATATGATTTTTTTCTTGCTGATGAGCGTATCCTTCCAATGTTGCCACAGAAGCTTGGAAAGACATTTTTCAAAAAGAAGAAGCAGCCAGTTCCTATTGAATTATCCACTAACAAAGAAACAATGGAAAAGAGAATATTTGAATCTATCCACCAATCTACGTATTTATTTATGAATTTTGGATCCTGCTGGTAAGGAATTTAAAAAATATTAATCAAAGGACTGTTAAAGTTGGTAATGTTGGAATGAGTGAGGCTGAATTGGTTCAAAATACAAATGATGCACTCAAGGGAATTGTAGAATTAATACCTAAGAAATGGAAAAACGTCCAAAATATTAACTTGAAAACAAATTCTTCTATTGCTCTTCCTGTTTTTGATTTCATTGACGAAGATGCTGCTGAAAAGCCAGCCGTTGCTGAAGTCACTGAAACTCCAGTTGAATCAGCCAAAGAAGAGGAACCAAAAGCGAAGAAGGTGAAGAAGGAAGTTACATCGAAAAAAGAAGAAAAGATCGTCGCAAATGATTCCAAAGAGGCTCCATCAAAATCCAAAATTGAAGAAAAATCAAAAACTGAAAAGCCAAAAAAGAAAAGAACAACTGAAGAAGTTGAAACGAAGCAAACTAAAAAATCCAAAGTAGAAAAACCAAAAACAGCCGAGAAAAAGACAGAGAAACCCAAAAGAAAGACTGCATCAATGAAAGCATAATATTTTTTATTCTAATAAATGATTAAGTTATTAAATGAAATTCTCACAAAACTATTATTTCATTCTTTATTTATTCCACTGCAAATTGATTTCTTGTAAATTCGTAAACGTTGCTTGGCTTGTGATGTAAAAGTTGAGCCATGTAGTCCGCCAAGAATGTTTTCAATTGATCATTGTCTTGAATAAACTTTGACAAATCTTTTCCTATTTGTTCTTTGCTTTGGTGATACAAACTCTCCAGCTCTACATCCTTTTTAATATCTTCCTCCAATTTCTGCTCGGCAAAGACTGTTTAATATAAATTGTAACAATTTACCTTTGGAAAATTCTTCATCACGTAATTGCATAGTCATCCCAAATGGAGATTCCACAAGTTCATCGTTGTCAAAAAGAAACTTTAAGGTATGGCTACCCAACGACATATTTATATAATCGTCTTCTTTGATCATGCTAACTTCTTTGCATTCACCTTCAAAAAAGTACATTAAAGATAGTCTATTTTCCCTCGACCTTAAAAACAATAATGGCAATAAAATTTCAAGTCCTTTATTAAGCATAACTATAAAATACCTGAAAATATTATCCTAGAGTCATTGTTCGACAAGTGCACTTTGACATGCAACGATTCTTCATGATTTCTATAATCTTTGATATCATAATACGAATGCTGATTTATAACATGCCTTTTAAATATTTCCGCCTCATCTAATCCGTATCTTGTTTCTGTTTCTTCAATTGTTTGTAGATCAGAATTGATCACAGATCTTAAATTGTACTTCCATTTATTCGTAAAAGCAGTTCTTTCTATTATCCAATTCGATGAATTTTCGTCAAAATTTATGGTTGTATTGCATGTCCCAAATTTAATTGTGGTGTTGTGTAAATATACCAATGTTTCTTTCAGGCCAATTACATCTCCAGTTTTTAATTCATGCAGGTTGGATAGAAATGAAACGTTTTCTGGATTGGTTTCACAAGTATAAAATGTTGGATGAACAAACATGGTAGTTTCCAAGGAAGCATTCCTGACAGGGAAAAATCCGAATTCCTATTTTGATGTTTCAATTTCTACTCGGGTTTGCGTGTGGAACTGTTACTGGCGTTTACATTGCTCAAAATTATGAGGTAAAATTTATTTATTTAATAGAGCAGACTCCTGATGTTCAAAAGGCTGTAACTGACATTAGAGAAAAGTTTCTCAAAGAAAAGAAGAAACAATAACAACAATATTATATTAATAATTAAATGATTTAAATTTAAAACATTTTATTGTGAGACTATGATGTTAATTTTGTTAATGATTGATGGATCGGAGAGAGTCGTTAGATCGCCAAAGTTAGTTTCACCAGAAACAATTTTTCTCAACAAGCGACGCATTATTTTCCCTGATCTCTAAAGATTAGATTATGAGAATTAAAGTACAGTTTTTGGTAGGTCAGGAACTAAATAGACGGATTTCGGGGTGGCTATCGGTCCAATACTCTAAGGGTACAAAATGAAGAACAAATTACTTTTCTGACTTGTTTAATGATATCAGTTTTAGCCTTTTCTTTATCAATATTTGGGTTTCTTAAAATGCAAAATACACAAATGCTTTGCCCTGTAATCTCATCGGGTTTTCCAATAACTGCAGCTTCCGCACATTCAGGATAATTTATTAAAGCGTTTTCAATTTCTATAAAACATACTTCAGCCTTTTACCTGCGGTACTTAATCTGTGACCAGATACATTGATGACATCGTCAACCCTTCCTCTAATCCAATAATACCCATTTGAATCTCTAGCAGCACTATTTAATGTACTAAACGTGTCTTACCTATCGCCAGTAAAGTAATAACCTGGATATTGAGTAAAGTAAGTCATTTTGTAACGCTCGTGATCCCCATAAACAGTTCTTGTAATAGAAGGCCAAGGGCTTTTAATCGCTAAAACCCCACAAACCCCATTTCCTGATATTTCATGACCAGAATGAGGATCTAATAAAGCAGGCTCAATCCCAAAGAAAGGAAGGGTAGCAGCACCAGGCTTTGTTGGTGTAACGCTTGAAATTGGTGTTATAACAATTCCACCAGTTTCAGTCTGCCAATAAGTGTCAACTAGAGCGCATTTATTTCTACCAATTTTGTCATAATACCATTGCCATGCTTCAGGGTTAATTGGTTCCCCAACTGAGCCTAAAACACGAAGAGATGACAAATCATATTTTAACGGAAATGCGTCGCCTGCTTTTCGAAGAGCTCTAATTGNATGCGTCGCCTGCTTTTCGTAGAGCTCTGATTGCAGTTGGTGCAGTGTAGAATTGCGTAATTTTGTACTTGTCAACAACTTGCCAATAACGTGAAGCGTCTGGGTAAAATGGAGTACTATCAAACAAAACTATTGTAGCCCCATTGCATAATGGACCATAAACGACGTATGAATGTCCTGTTATCCAACTAGTTCAACATACAATCACAGATTACCCAACATCCGCCATACAGCCAAAAATATCATTCTCAGCGTAATTAAAAACATATTTAAAAGTCAAAGAGGCATACAAAAGATATCCAGCTGTTGAATGTGCAACACCTTTTGGTTTCCCCTACTTGAATGAGCGTTAATATTTTACAGTGCTGCCAGATGTGTACAGAATAAACAACAAATCTTCGCTATTCATTGAAACAGGTTTATGATCTTTAGATTGAGTCGAAACTTTTTCATGGTACCAAACATCCCTATCCGCCTTCATTTGAATCGATGGCTCTCCAGTTCGTTTCACTACAAGAACTGTTTTTACAAATTCAACACTTTCAATCGCTTGATCAACAATATTCTTCAAATGAATAACTTTCCCACCCCTAACACCTTCATCAGCTGTTATCACCACTCTGCATTTGGCATCAATAATTCTATCTTTCAACGCTTCATCACTAAAGCCCCCAAACACAACACTTTATTTCATGATAAATTCAATCTTACGAATGAATTGCACCAATTCTCACACACGCCAGCATTGCATACACAGCTTCAGGAATCATTGGCATATAAATCGCTACACAATCTCCTTTCTTAACACCAATAGACTCCAAGTAATTAGCAAGTCTACAAATTTCATTTTTCATTTCGAGATATGAGATTGATCTTGATTCGCTGGTCTAATTGCCAATCAATCAAAATTAATTACTTGATCTCCTTCCCAATAAATGGCTACTTTGTTGGGATTCTTGTTGGCATGCCTGTCAACACAATTGTAGCATGCATTCAAATATCCATCTTCAAACCATTTTATATTCGCATCTTGAAATGATCTATGAATATAGACAATGTGAACTATTACCCGCTTGACACTTTCTGAAAAGGAATGTCCCAGCTCAATGTCTCATGGGCCATCTATCTTAACATGTATGGCCAAAACTACCTTTTTCCAAAAACTCTCAGGATCTCTTATGCTTTCATCATACAATTTTTTATATTCATCAAATGAACTCAAGTGCGCATTATATTTAGCCTTTTCAGTTGGTTGATATATAACGTCACACACAGGCACGTCTTCCATCTCAAAATCCATTTTGCAAATTTCCGGAATGAAGTTCTTTCCTTTAAAAGATGATCTGATTAAAAGTGATTTCAAGAATTTCAAACTAATAATAGTAATTGTTTCGTAATAATTTTAACAGCCTGGTGTGCCTTGTATTGGGAACGTTGGTCAGTTGGCAGTTGATTTACTAATAGAAACTCTCAAGTGTGAAAAGATTGGATTTTTGGAATCACGATATGTTTATCCTTTTGCAGCTAATAATCCCTTTTCCTTTTCAAACGGACTTTGCACAGCTTTAGAAGGTAAGGAAACAATTTTGCGATATTTCTAGTCTACGTATCTAAAAGTGAAAATCTTCTGATTGTTCAACAAAGATCCAATCCAAAACCTGACTGTTGGCTCCTTTTTGTCAAGGAATTCTTGGAATGGATTGCAAAGATTGGACCAAAAGACGTATATATCTTTTGCTCGGGAGATTCGTCATCGACATCTAAAAAGCTTGTTACAGTAAACGAAGATATTATTGGGAATGATGAATTCTTCTGGGAAGGACTTGGAATTACAAAATATTGGTACAATCTAGCCAAAGAGCAAAACATATCCCTGAATGTTGTAGTAAAATACACAATTGAAGGTGATAATCGAAATGATGCTTCAGATATCTTAAAGGTACTGAATATTGAAAGAGATGTTTGGTGTCAACCTCCGTCTTGGTCATCGCTGTATGGAAAACTCACAGCGTTGGACATGTTCTAAAAATAACAATTTCAATTTAGATGATCGTTTAAATAAATATGATTTAATTTGTTTTATAATTTGAAAAGTAACAGTCCAGTCTAACTTCGCCACTCTGTTCACCAAGTACAACGCAGAATGTCAGAATCAAAAGTAAAAATTTAATCTAAAATTTATAGCCTTTTTCATTTGGATCTTCAACCGTTTCATTCGGGTCTTTAGCTGCTGGTGGCAAATCTTTTAAAGAATTGCTGAACGAGCAAAAGGACAAGCAAGAAGAAAAAGAAACGCCTGCAGCTAAAAAGGCAAAAACTGACAATGAGTTGGTTGAAGTTAAGGTAGAAACCGGAGAAGAAAATGAATCTTGTGTATTCCAAGTAAAATTGTAGTCTTCGTGTCAACTGCAGGCGACTGCGAAACTATATCATATGGAGGAAAGTGGATGGAAAGAAAGAGGGCTGGGAAATTTAAAACTCAATATCTGTGAAGAAAACCACACAGCTCGAATTAGTAAATACATGTACTTGTAATGTTTAGTATTTAGATCTACTGGATCCCTTAGACTGGCATTAAATGTTAGACTCTTTGATACCATGAAAGTTGAAATCGTGCAAGGCAAATTCTGCACTTTTATTGCATTCGAAACACCAGAAAAGTCAACTTGCTTTCTTATAAAATTCAAGGATCCCGAGACGGCTGGAAAACTAGTTAAATGCGTTGAAGATTTTAAATCAGTCAAGTCAAAGGCTTGGAAAAACGAAATAGTCACAGCATGTGAACCAGAAAACGATTCTAACTACGACAATGATGGAAGTGTGCAGAATAATGACGAAGGAAGCAATTCCGATAATGAAACAAACAATTCTGGTACACAAAACAGTATAGAAGAGAATGCGACCGATTCTGATGAAGACGCATCCGAAAATGTTTAATAAAGCAACAAAATCAATGCACATATTGAGATTTATTGTAATCGCGTAAATAAGGATTTAATTGATTAGTAATCTCCTTTTCTTCTATTGGTACTCTTGATTTTCCAAAAAATTATCAAAATTAGAATTCCCGCTGTACACTAAATCAATCAATTCTAGAGGATATGAATTAAAAGTATCTGTTGTTCCTTTACAATTCTCGGGGGTTTCCACCAGTCTTAATTCCTCAATTTCTTTTTCGCCTAAAAGTTCATCCCAGGTGTACAACAGTGGATTAGTGTATTCATCAAATACATTAATGTCAATTAACCATAATTTGGTAAACGAAGTATTGAAATAAACATCAAAAACTAAAAATTGGTCATCCATTATCTTTCCTTTCAAATTATCATCGTAAAACTGTTCACATAAATCAATTATGACTTCTTGTTTTGAAAAAAGCTCTTCAAAATAACAATCTATATGTCTCTGACTCATTGCTCGTAATTTCCCATTTACAACAAAACATCGAAACTCGTTCGACTTGTGAATTTTGTACCACTTCCTTAAACACAAACACAGAGGCTTCGAATACCGGCGGTTAATATCGTGCAAGATATAATCGGAGCTTTTAATCAACCGCAAGACATCGTGACTGGACCTACATTTTTGACCGTCCAAAAACAACTTTGCAGCATCTTTTGGACTTGACCAGTTCAGTTTGCACATCACAATACCACCCAGCTCGTCTAATTCATTATCTATTAAAGTGGACAATGGGAACGCTTCGGGAATTATTATAGAGTCTTCTTTCATCCAGTCTCGAAAATTAGTAGATTCAAGATTTATGAACTTTGAAGTGAGAGAAAAGTCTTTAAAGATTGGGTACCAGTATGATATGTCAGACTGTTGCAGTTGAATATTCTTAAAAGACTCGTCAAACATCAAGCCACTTTGGAAATCTTTTCACTTTATCTGCACAAATTTTCT
>KE560660.1:0-11711 GCA_000442015.1 Rozella allomycis CSF55 | reverse complement strand
AGATTGTGCAATGAAAAAGATTTAGAGATTCAAAGATTAAAGGAAGGTTCAGAATCAGAATTGACAAGGGTTATTGAAGAGAAAGATTTATTAATAGAAAGATTAAAGAATGAAAAGGCTATTGAGATTGAAAGATTAAACAGTGAAAAAGCTCATGAGATTGAAAGAATAATGAATGAGAATACTATTGAGATTGAAAGGTTAGTTAAAGAGAAAGATTCACTTGTAAAAGAAAAGATTAATNGGTTAGTTAAAGAGAAAGATTCACTTGTAAAAGAAAAGATTAATATGATAAATGAAAAGGATGAAGAATTAAAGAAGATTGTTGGACAAGTAGAACTTTTAAAAGAAGAGAAAGATTTAGAACTAACAAAGTTGATGGAAGAGAAGGAATTAATTGTACAACAGTTGAAGGAAGAAATTGAAAAAATTCAAAATGAATTTAAAGAACAAAAAGTAAAAATTAACAATGAAAAATCTATTGAAATTGAAAGATTGAAAGATGAATTGATTAAAGAAAAAGAAGAAATTTTAAATGAAAAAATAAATGAAATTCAAAATCTAAAAATAGATTACGAAATTTCATTAAAAGAAAAAGATTGTGAAATTTCAAGATTAGAAAAAGAAAAAATAGATCTATTTGAAAAAAATAAAATTGAAAATGAAAATTATTTAAAATTAGAAAAAGAGAAAATGTTGAATGCTTTAGAAATTAAAGTTAAATCTTTAGAAGAAGAAATGGTTAAACAAATTCGAAAAGAGAGAGATCAATCCGTAACAGAGATGACTCAATTGTTAAAAGAAAGGAATCAAGCCTTTGTAGAGAGAGATTTAATTCTGAAAGAGAGGGATACAATTCTCAAAGAGAGGGATACAATTGTTAAAGAGAGGGATACAATTGTTAAAGAGAGGGATACAATTCTGAAAGAAAGAGACATGATTATGAAAGAAAAAGATGCTAGTGTACAACAAGTTGAGATGCTATTAAAAGAAAAAGATGCTAGTGTTCAACAAGTAGAAAAACTCTTAAGTGAAAAGGAAGATCTATTGAAAGAAAAAGATCAAACTTTGGCAGATTTACTCGCGAAAAATGAAAACCTAAGAAATGATATAAAACTTTACAAAAATTCAGAAACTCAAATTAAATACTTGAATGCTCTTCTAAATGAAGCAAATGAAAACAAAAAATCATTGTTTCTTAAAAATGAAAATTTAAATAAAGAAATTGATGTATTAAAATTGAAAATTAAAGAATTACAAGAAAATCAATTCAAAAATGAAAAAGAAAATTCTCAATCTAATTCTGAAATTTCAATCAAAAAGGAAAAATTTGAATTCAATTCTAAAATTAAAAATCCTTTAATGCGCAAAGAAAGAAGAAAGAAAATTGAACAAGACGCATGTGCACAACAATAAATCAACAATAAACTAAAATAAATTCAATCATCATCCAATCATCATTCAATCTCTTTAATGCTTTTATTTAATTAATCAACTCATTCTTTACATACCATCCTCTATAATACAACAACACACACATGGGCTGTCCAAGTATCACAAACGACATCCAAAATATATAATTGCCTAAATGACTCTCTGGCCTTATTCTCTGTATCATATCTGTTATCATTATCAAAGGTATTTGTATTATCATCCCCATAAACGCCCATCCCTGTATCACATGTGTCGGTATCCCAACCGCTATCTCATGCAACAACGACGACACCAGAAACACAACTATTTGGCACATAATCCCACTAATCCCTCTCCTCCTCAACGGCAAATACATATGTCTCTTCAACCAACTATGCACTGGTATATTCCATTGTCGCCAATATGTCCCAACATCCCTCGCATTCCACCAATCCAAATAGAATTCTCTATCGCCAAACCTCGTAAGCTCTGCAAATATCCCCAAATAACAATGAAAAAATGAATAAAACATCAACAACCATATATACAAACTAGACAGTGACAGCTTCAACAATCTCTCTATTATCATAGGCACATTCTTCTCAACCATCGGCTTCAGTGAATTCTGCACTGTTGGCGTGGCATACTGCTCCAACAGAAAATGAATCATCAACAAGGATGAGATTAACTCTACAACCCTTCTCAAAACATACCCTTTTCTCACCCTATCAGTCCTGGGATACTCCAACTGATAACACAACGTAGGCACACATATAAAATCTATAAAATTCTTCACATTGATATTATCCGGATAGCCCATTTCACCATCAATCTTCTTGTCCCGTATCATTCTACACTCATTGTTCACCAAATGATAAGAAACCAGCTTCATAAACAGCGTCAACGAAAACATCAACACGAATATCCCCAATCCAGCATGTTCAACCATACTCCACACAACAAACATCGGCACCACCAGCATCCCCAAACAATTCACCGCAATCAACCATCCAATCCGCACCCTAACCGCCACTTTTTCAAAAACAAACGACAAAAGACCACTAAAAACCAAATACACCACAACATTTATAGTCACCACGTAATCTCGCCCGGAAATGTTGCGGCCAGGCATGCCAATCAATGACCCGTACTTTATAAAGTTTTCTATAACCAGGCGCGCATTCGCTACGAATAAAACTAGAATCATTAAATTGATGAAGCCTCGGAAGTTTGGAGAGGGAGCGTCGGGTGACAATAGGGAATGGGAAACCTTGGTATGCACCGGACGGTATTTTAAAATATACGATGATGTTGGTTTAGGCTCTTTTGATGCAGGTGGGGTACTTGGCTTGCGTTTTCTGGTCATTTTTGGTAAAATTTCTGGGGTGGCTCATTGAATACTCTTTAGATTGACACGCTGAAATTATTTTTTGCTACAGATTTGAATTGGTGTTTATAATATTTATTTGAACTGAGGTTTATTAATATTTAGGGAAACGGGAAAAATGCTTTCAAGATGCTGCTCAATGAGACATTGGAATCTGGCATCACAATTGTTTTTGTGGAACCATCTTGAGAGCAGTCTTCTTCATTGGTAATAGCATTTTTTGATATGGGAGGTAGAATGTGAACGTTTGATAATAGACGGAATTCATCCCAGATGTTGCCATTTAGATCCATCAGCTGGCATCCAGCTCTGCGATTATCACCATTGATATTAAAAGTACATATTAAAGCAGCTGCATTTACATTTGTATCTTTATCCAGAACAGTTGCCCACCATGGATTCGCTATCAATGTACTGTTTCCCTTTGAAATACTCTTTCCTCCAATTCCATTAAGAATATTCAATGATCTGCCAGGTGACAGAACCATTAATCCACGCTTCTCTGCAATCTCATGGTTGACATAGCTCTTCATCATATGTGTTCGAGCGTACTGATGCAAATGACCAGTTACAACCAGCGCGCCGTGTCTTCTACAAGTCTCATAAATCTCGTAACCTGTTTCATCCTTTTTGGTTCCTATCTGGAATAATCTCTGGTTCTTGTGAAACGAGCAAATCTTCCATGGACTGGTAAACGTTTTCAATGCATGGTCCATATACTCTGCATGGTGTGTCCCGTATGTTCCAACACCTGATAATCCTATAACAAGCCCCTTGTAATTGCAAATAGCGTTGACTCCAAACTCGCCCTCGCAGGACACAACTTTCTTGCCTAATTTGTCCTTGACTCTTTTCAATCTTTTCTCAAACATCGCCCTGTATCCTTTGGGACCCTCCCAAGCCAGCGTATCGTGGTTGCCGATGCTGGCAAAGTATGGGAAATTAGGCCCGAGAATTTGGCTGATTTTTGTATCAAATAGGACTGGATTGTCCATATAGTCGAAATCTCCTTGATGCACTATTGCTTCCACATTTTTCTTTTTGAGCATTTTTAGTAGCTTCTCGTATTTGATACCGATGCCCGTATCGCCAAAAAATGCAACTTTGAGATTTGGTGGCATTTGGTTGACGACATTGCGCGGAGTAGGATCTATGGGAACGCATTGAAGGAAGGGGAGGAGGGAAAAAGCCAATAGAGACTTTAGCATTCTTTTTTGGTGGTGAGAATCAGGGGTAAGGCATTAAATTATATAAATGGCTTTTGATGCCAAAAATAGTTTCAAGATCTTTTATTAAATTTGAACTTAAAAACTGATTATTTAAAATATACAAAGTTCTTTAATTCTATTTCTATTTTAGTGTGAAATTTCATAATTTTTTGTCACACTTGCATGGCAGACCCCTGTCATAATGAACCACTACAATTTGCATCAATGGAATCAAGAGCCAGATGACATATTGCAGGAGCTCGAAGAATTTGAAAACATGGATGGTGGTGTATTTGTGCCGATGAACGCACCAGTGAACGCGCCAAAATACGCTAGTGCATATGAGCAAAGTATAGGGTACTTTCATGACGCATTTGCCATTGATGATCATCTCACAGGTGCTTCGGATGTATTCAAGATTGATAAACCCCCTGCATACTCGGAGAGGGAAACCACCCCTGTGTACGAGTATGGACAGCGGTATGATAATGAACTGGTTAAAACAACATGTTTGCGTAATTTATTTGTTTCAATTATATTAGCTGCTAAATACAGGCAGGTGTTTTCAAAGTATGAATACTTGAACCGGATTCAATCAAAATGCTTTCAGACAGTAAGAAATACAGTGAATGGGTATAGATTATGAATAGCGGAAAGAGCGTTGTAGTATCAGCGCCTACTGGAGCTGGTAAAACGGGGATACTAGAGTTGGCTTTGATAAAAAACAAAATGGAGAGTGAAAAGAGAGGCCGGAAATCCAAGTGTGTGTATTTAGCGCCCACCAAGGTAAATCCATAAAGTTTGAATAATAGGCGTTGTGTACTGAGAGAAGTAGAGATTGGAAGAAATTGGAGGTGATTGGTTTGACATGTTGTGAATTGACGGGGGATACAGTAGAAATCAGTTTTAAAAAGATATTTGAAGCTGATATAATGTAAGGGTTAAATGTGAAAGTGATAGAATAACGACGCCAGAGAAATGGGATTCAGTGACTAGGAAATGGTGAGATTTATGATTTTGTTTGAATAGGAATATGAAAATGCAGTATATGAGTTTGATTGATTTAGTGTTGATTGATGAAGTGCATTTGCTGAATGAAAAGAGGGGCTCAACGTTGGAGGTTGTAGTTTGCCGGTAAGAATATGATGTGAGATGATAAAGGATGATGATAATGAAGAGAGACATGAGGATTGTAGCTGTTTCAGCAACAGTTCCGAATGTGGAAGATATTGGATTGTGGATTAAGGGGGAATATTTCAAGTTTGGAGATGAATATAGACCGGTTCCATTGGAGAAGGTAGTTTTAGGATATCCCAGGGGAAACAAATCAGATTTTCTGTTTGAGCAGCAATTGGATTATCAGATACCAAAAATAATAGAGAAATATTCCAATGGACTTTCTAGTTTAGTTGTAAATAATTTGACTTTGTTTGAATAGTTTTGTTCTACTAGAAAGAGTTGCATTCATTTAGCAGAATATTTGAGTGGGAATGTAAAAGGAGTGAAAGACAAGAAGGGGGTTGCATTGAGTGATAAAAAGTTGGGATTGATGGTTAGCAGAGGGATTGGGTATCACCACGCGGGGTTGAATCAAAAGGATAGAGAAATAATTGAAGAAAAGTTTAGAAAAGGGGAGATTAAAGTGTTGTGTAGTACGAGTACGTTGGCTGTTGGAGTTAATTTGCCAGCGCATCTGGTTGTGATTAAATCAACGCAGCAGTATTCGTCTATTGGATATGAAGAGTATAGTGAGTTGGATATTCTTCAAATGATTGGAAGGGCTGGTAGACCTCAGTTTGATTCTAAGGGGATTGCAATTATAATGACAATGGAAGATAAAGTGAGTAAATATGAGAATATTTGTTCTGGAAATCAAATTATAGAAAGTTGTTTGCATGAGAATTTGATTGAACATTTAAATGCAGAAATAATGCTTGGGACTATAAAGAATGAAAGTGAATCATTTGAATGGATTAAAAAGAGTTTTCTTTATCAAAGAATAAAATTGAATCCAAATCATTACAAGTTGAATGGAAATGAAATTGATAAACAGTTGAATGAATTGATTAAACAAGATTTGAATAATTTGAGTAAAGTTGAATGTATTAAATTTAATGAAACTAAAAATGAATTTGAAATTTCCAGTACAGAATTGGGTAAATCAATGGGAATGAATTATATTAAATATGAAACAATAAAAGAAATAATAAAGATTGATGATTTAGTTGATGATAGAAATATTTTATTAATTTTGTCTAAATCTAAAGAATTTGAAAGTATTAGATTTCAACAAGGGGAAAAGGGCTATTTAAATCAATTAAACAAGAAATTTAAAATGAAGATTAATGGAAGAATTAAAAATATTTTTGAAAAAGTTTTTGTTTTAATTCAAATGATTTTATCAGATCAAGTAGATTGTCAAGTGAATGAATCTAATCAACTAACTAACAATGATAAATCTTCTGGTAGAAATTTTTCAATGGAAATGAACTTTATAATTTATCATTCAAGTAGAATAATAAAAACAATGATTGATTTCTGTTTAATGAAGAAATATCCAAACGCTCTTTTAAAAGTAATCAAAATTGGTTCCAACATTAAATCTTCTACTTGGGACGACAACCCAAAAGTTTTAATGCAAGTAGAAAAAATTGGTAAAGCAAATTGTCTCCTATTAAACAAAAATGGCATCATTACTTTAAATCAATTAGCTTCAACCGAAGAACATAAAATTGAATCTATTTGTAAAAGATTACCGCCTTTTGGAAAAACAGTAATTCTATTTTTAACTTTCTATTTTTAGATTCTAGAAAATGTCAAAAAACTTCCAAATATTTCAATCTCAATCAATAACAACAACGCTTTAATAAAATTAAATAACCCCTCAACTGTCTCTTACAAGAATAACAAGGGTAGATTCTACATTCATCTAATCATCATCAACGATTCAAATCAATTATTCTTTTATGAAAAACTACCCTTAGATCAACTAAACGAAAAACTCATAGATTTGAAGAATATCAAAAACTATTCTATTCATGCTAAACTAAATGATTTCAGTGGCTTAGATCAATCTATAAATAGATCAACTGAAAGCCTTCCTGCTAAACCAATACAAGATAATTGTAAACAAGTATCAAATGAGAATAGAATTAAAGATAATAAAGTTAAAGAAAGTAAAGTGAAAGAAAGTAAAGTGATAGAAAGTAAAGTGATAGAAAATAAAGAGAAAGAAAGTAAAGAGAAAGAAAGTAAAGTTAAAGAAAGTAAAGTGAAAGAAAATAGGTTCAAGGATTGCTATGCAAAAGAAAAGAGAAAATGTGATCAATTAACATCAAAAAAGAAACAATTAAAAATAAATGAATGGGTCTCTCCATCTAAAGAATCCAATACAATGACTAATTCTTCAACACTCACTACTCCAAAGACTCTCGTTCCTACAGCTCCTGTTAAATCTTACCCTACCCCACTTTCAAATACCACTTACAACAATTCCACTGAAAAACTAACCGTCATTAAATTAGATCAATTCAAATTTAAACCTTTACAATTCACCTCAACTAGCTCTTCAACGCCCACCACTATTACAAACTCACTAAATCAAAATATTACCAAACCTTGTAACGTCAATAAATCAAAATCTAAAATGAATAAATCTAGTCCTTTCAAATCATCTGTCATCTCTAAACCAGTATCAATGACTCCTAATCCATTTGATACAAGTACTTCAAAGGTATTTAACAGTGAAAAAGATTTAGCATTTAATCTATTCTTTCAATTGGCTAAATAAATATAAATTTATAATATTTCAATATTTTTACTTGTTGTTAATTAAGATATTGTCCATTCTCAAAAGCCCACATAATTAGTGTAAAATATGGACATATAAAGATATGTATCATTGGCTTTCGGCTCATATAGTATAACGGTTAGTACGTAGCGTTGTGGCCGCTAATATCCCGGTTCGATTCCGGGTATGGGCACTTCTTTTTGCGCAAGAAACGAATGACTTTTTATTATCGCCCTTTTACAATTATTTCGTAGGAGCGGTCACGTTGAATAGCATGAATTACATTATGAAAATTCCCTTTAATCTTTATATTCACATTTATTTAAAGAATGCCATTTGTCTATCATTCTATGAAAATCTTACAGTCATTTATTTTTATATCCTTTATATCCAATTTTCTCCAACATTTCCATCCGTCTATCCCAAACCATGGGCTTCAAAACTCTAAAATACAATACCCCAAACATCCCTCCAGCCAAATGAGCCGCATGATCCCATCCAAGCGAATTCCTAAATACTAGCGAAAATGCATCAAACGCCATGGACGCCCAGAAAACATTGGAAAGAGGAAACGGACCAAAGAAAAACACAGAAACCTGCATCGTGCTTGAATGCGACAGAAAGCCTAACAGTCCAAACAGAGCACCACTCGCTCCAAGTGAATACGTGTTGTATCCTATCATTGCCCTGACAATCCTACTTCCTAGTGCGGATACCACTCCGGATGTTAGATACATTGCAGTGAATTGTTCTACGCCCATTACTTGATCAACCAACATTGGGACAAACGAATGTACAGCCATCATGTTGAAAAATAGATGGATCGGAGCGTTGTGACTAAATACACTCGTAAGGAGTGTGTAGCTGGGTGAATTTATGGTGGACGTGAAATGCTTCAACATGGTGCTTTGCATCGACGGGAACTGCCATAGCAAAAAGACAGCTGTATTTGCTACAATTATGGTCCACGCTGTTTTATCTCCTGCGGTCATTCTATTAAATACATCCTTGACGTCTTGAAGAATTGAAGGTGTTGATGATCGAGATGTGTTAAATGACGACTTTAAATTATTGAAAATGCCTCTAATCGATCCTCTGTTTTCGTACATTTTCTTTCTCTTCTCGTAATCCAATATGGATGCCACCAAAAATGACACACCCGCAACACCGCCAGCGAAAAACAGTGGCCCAAAAGACGACTTGTAAAATCTTTGATGACCATGAAAAAAAGACAGGGATCTATACGAGAAACAGCATTTTTGTTTCCCTAAACGAAGCATTCTGATTCAGGAATTTTCATAATTCACTTCCTTAATGTCTAGATCGCGAAAATCGTTTTCGATATTCAGATCAGCTTTGAAATCATCTTCTCATGCAACTAAATCCAATGCGTCTACTTTCAATATTGAAAATGAATACGATTTCAGCTTTTCAATTGCGATTGTTGGTGAACGCGGGGTTGGAAAATCTAGTTTAATTAAAGCAGAATGTACGCGCAAAGGTTTAATATTTGCTTTGTTTTTTATAGATGAATACAAGGTTGATACGGAAATAATTCAAAACAGGGTTAACGGCATATACTTTAGAGTATGCAACATTTTTAGATAATTTTTGGAAAAAATATATAATCTGCTTGGATACTATCATAAAGTTACTTACTGGGATTGTCCGGGATCAGACAAGTTTCAGAAACTAGTGTCAAGATTGAGCCAATCGTGTGCAGGCATTGTATTTGTTTTCGATGGTAAAATGGTTCATTTGAATTGATAAGAGTGAATCAAAAAGATACTATGAATAGGTTGGAGCAGCGGATTAAGGACTATGAAAATCTGGATTGCCCCAAAATTGTAGTTGGAAACAAGGCGGAGGATATGGATGCTAGAGAAGTTTACATGGAAAATGGTATGGTATTTAGTGACAAATATGGGATGGAATATTATGAAACAAGGTAAACGATATTAAAAGATTGCGCAGTGTAAAACATAATGATGGTATTGAAGAAGCATTGTCTAGTCTCATAATGCAGATCATTCGGCGTATACCAGAGCCACCAGATGCTTCAATGTTATTGGATAGCAACATCAAGATTGGTTATGACCTCACAAGGGAAGAGAATATTGCATATCGAAAAGCACTCTTTGAACCAAAAATTCCAGATGAATTGAGACAAAAACTAACAAATAAAATGGATTGGTTATGAAAATAAAAAAATGGCTTGTTCTTTTTATTTTTTCATTCTGATGCAGCCAAAGCAAACGTCGCCATCTGTATGTGAGTTTTCAACTGCCTCCTTGGAGATGGAAGCGATTGTAATAGCTTTTGACCATTCTGAATCGTTCCCTTGACGCTTTCTGCCACAAAACTTGCAACATGGATTGGTAGAGTTTATAATTCCAGTTGTAACTTTCAATCCTGTTCTGACTACTGTTGACACTGTGGACGGAAAATCTTTATCCAGACCGCGTATAAAATCTTGTTTGTATCAAATAAAAGAATTACTCATAGTTAATGAATGCGTATTCGTGGATGAATCCTTGACAAAATACTCGGAAGGTTTAAGACCTTCAAAATGGCAATAAAGGCTAATTTCTTTCTCAATATGATCAGACATTGGCCTAACAATCATCAAATTTTGCTCTGAAGGATCTGAGATCCCAGTATCCAGAGGCAAACTAAAACCTCTGCCATCGCTGACGTTAGCCAAAATATTTGCTGCTGTTTTAGTAGCAGAGTCTCCAAACAGTGCAAATGAACATCTAATGCTTGAGTTATGATAATGTTACGATGCCTCTTTTGCCTTCTCAACAATTATCCGTCTAATCACGGATTGGTACAAGTATGGATTATTAATCAAAAATGCCTTAATTTCATCATCCTTTAAATTAAAACACGATTTTGCATAATCACAGAATTGTGCCTTAGACACTTGAATATAGTTCATATTATAACTAGTTGCAAGTTCTTTATACATATCCTCACTCGCATCATCAAAATCATTAATAAATCTATCATCTACAAAACACATTGTAAAATCTAACATTTTTCGCCTTGCTGGGTCCTCTCTATAAGGTTTCATTGATAAATGCACCATTGCTCTTTGTGAATAATTGACCGTCTCTTACCTCGAGCAAAACCCACCGGAAAATGCAATTAAAACATTCTTGGTAACATTGCATTTAGTAACTATAGTTTTGTATTTGCTATACATTTGGTAAACGAAACATTCTTTGCAGAGTTCATTGTGTCGGATCAAAATAGTAGATCTGCTAGTTTTGCACTTGCAACATTTCTTGTCTTCACTAACATGCAATTCTTATATTAAAACAAGGTTTAAAACTACTTTTTGCAACATCCTCTTCTATAGAGCACATTAAAAATTTAATACGAACAGTTTGTGGCTTGTCCCAAGTGCATAATTCTATGTCGGATGAAATCCGCGACTACGATTTCTAGAGCTATACAAATGGAATACAAAAATGTTATTTATTATGGTCTATATGGGATATGCATTCAATGATGCATTCATTTGAAATAAGGTTTGAACGATATAAGTTCAATAAATGACACAGAAAGTTGTTACGAAGATTTTCATGAAGAATCGTCAATTTTGACTTTTGAGTAAATAAAAGGCATGCATCGTTTACGTGAATGTTACCTAACGGTTTAAGATCCATGAAAAAAGTATTCCACATTTTCATCAAAGATTTCTCACTTGAATTTACATCAGAAAACTCATCAATGAACTGGTAATTTGCAAAATAATATTTTACCATCCCATTTCTTGTTTTGAGCCACTCAACTGGAAAAGGGTCCATTGGCTTTTCAATGTCTTTAAAGCTCATAGTTCTAAAGGATTGAATATCAAAACATTCACTATCATCATTGTAAATACTATTTTACATATCTTTCATAT